>PNEQ01101602.1:0-10338 GCA_003012365.1 Medauroidea extradentata | reverse complement strand
TGTGCACTGTCTTTGTAGCGGGTACATGATACAGAGGAGCAGATGCTACTTCAATGTGCACTGTCTTTGTAGCGGGAACATGATACAGAGGAGCAGATACTACTGCAGTGTGCACTGTCTTTGTAACGGGTACATGATACAGAGGAGCAGATGCTACTTCAGTGTGCACTGTCTTTGTAGTGGGTACATGATACAGAGGAGCAGATACTACTTCAGTCAAGTATACCGAGGCGGTAACACTGCATCCTGAATGCCCCTTCAACTCGTAGCTCATTGAGTTAAACAGCAGTCATCAATCTATTACTGTCTGCTTCCTCGGGCGTCCAAGTTCCCTTCCTTCTGCTGGATCACTAGTTCAGCCATCTTTACTTCCACATGTTTATATATATTTTCTCCTTCATTGTTTGCTGACTTACACGAGCAAGACTGCTGAGGTACCACTGTTTGAGCCCTACGTCGTGAGTCCTGATGTCTTGTAATTGCGTCTATCTAGGATTGTTGGCGACGCAAGCTGCTTACTGGAGGCAACAGGTTATTCAGTGACCTGGTTGTTGGGTCGACCCCAAACCACAGAAATTCTTCCTGGTCGCAGTTAGGTGGTGACTAGAGAATATCTTCTATTTCACGTTCCGTGCTTTAGACGCGGCAGTAGTGAAGGAGTTCGAATAGAATTTACTTGTATAACGGCATTAACAGTTTGTTGTCATTATCACAACATGAGCTTCTAGATGTGAAGGAGACCACGCGGATAGAATTATCAATAATCCACCAAAATAAATGTTGATAATACTCCATGACTTGCTGCTCGGTGATAGTAGCTCTAAGGTAGATTGTATGATGGCTCAGCCGTCTGTGCGCTAACTGCACATACTCAAATTTCCTGTGGACAAACTGACCTTCAATTTCCAGGTGTCTGATCATAACTTATCGCTATATATGATCGCAAACATTTCTTGTGCCTTCCTACCTTCGAAAACGATTATGTTACTTGCAACACATGTGAATGGTTGAAATTGTCAGACACGTCAAGTTCTCTACAGACCAATCACACGCGTCAAATATTACACTGACTGCTTTCTTAGTGACTTTCAAATAGGGTCACAGTTTCACGTACAGAGGAAAGCAGTATCATAAACAAAGCTCCCGTCATGCTCAACGTACGTTGAAATGTAGCAAACAGACAAGATTTCCCGCGATAAATTACCACTTCTGCAGATAAATTGTGGACGTTACGAAATATTACACAGATATAGTTTACGCGACAGTTCCCAAACACATACTCGACAAGTGAGGGGGATGCCCTCGTCCTGTGACGTCAGCTTGTCTGGTTGGAAGAAAGCGTAGATAAAACTGTTACCACGTCCTCTAAATAAGTGCTGCCAGTTGTTTAATAAAGATGGTTTAAGCGCCTGGAACTTCGTCGTAGGAGCAAGTCGTCGCTAAGTTTGAGAAATAAAATTATCTAAATGTAAAGTTGTCGGGTATGATCAGAATGGGAATAACACTTTTCAAGATATTTTGTAGATAGATTTTTAAATTCCTGCGAATTTCTGTCAATGCTCACAGCATTAATGTCCGGAGCATTTGCGTGTCAGTAAGAAACCCTACGTGCGTGTCACTTTACTCAATAATAAACTGATGTCGAGATGAATTATTGTTCTTACTTAATACGATGAGAGAGCTTAATAAAGTGCTGACTTAACGGTGAACGACGTTCATGTAACTCGATGAGATTTTTAAATGTTTGTTGCAATGGGAGTTTACAATTAGAATTTATTGGTTAGTGGATATACGACATTGCTCATGATTTGTTGACCAAACCTGTATTGAAAGACAGAGTGACAAAATACAAAAAACACATAAAACACAGTAAACGTAAGAAAAAACAATCCCAGAGGAACTTCGTAATTTATATATATGTGTGTGTGTGTGTAACGTTAAAATAAGTAAAAAAATTTACGAAGTTCCTCTGGGATTGTTTTTTCTTACGTTTACTGTGTTTTATGTGTTTTTGTGTGTGGTTTTTTTTTTTTTTGTCACTCTGTCTTTCAATACAAGTTTGGTCAATAAATCATGAGCAATGGCGTATGTCCACAAACCAATAAATTCTAAATGTATCACGGTGTTGGTTGGGTCGTTCACACCCGGATATGAACACACGTCGTCTAGAGACAGCACCTCAGTCAGCACTAGGACCAGAAATTCAGAGTTTTCATCCAAAACAGATTCCTCTGGGCGCTGTCAGATCTGCAACCTGGCAACCCGGCTTAGGGGAGCAATTTTATGACAAGTTTGTTTCGTATGTTTGTTGCTTTTTATGTGAATTAATATTTAACTCAGTAGTTTGGTTGCAATGCCGTATCACCTTGTTAAGAATCTTCCTGATTCAAAATTTTAGGAAAATGTATTTGCCAAAATAACAGAGGGTTAGTTAGCCACCTAAACTTTCATTACGTACACTATATGGGCAAGTAAAGGATAACAATGCAACACTTTAAGGTAATATAGAATTAAAACATTAATTGTACCTCACCTTATAATGAATATCGTCTTACACTTACAATTATACACAAAAATGTACAAGGAAACGTAAAGTGTAATGCTTTGCAAAGAAATAGTTTCCTTGTTTTCATGACTGTTCAGTTATGAAAAACAAATTAGCATAGACCGTTTCAGATTAGTGCCCTGAAGGCACCTTCGCATTCTCGCATTCTTGGATAGTGCATCAAGAAGGATGCCGACATTTTTTATACGTGTCCTAAAAATGCTACCGAGGATCCACACACATCCTTGCGCCCTTGTAATAGTCATACGCTTGAATGGATAGTTCGGACGATTCGGTTATACACGGATCACCTCTAACCGCAAAGGACGTATTTTTGTGAAGGATTCGAGGTTTCAGGAATCCAAGAATTAATCATACGAATAAGGAAACAGTGGTAATCTATGAGGCGGGATGCATTCCCTTTAATTGAAAGGAAATGTTTGACACATTAACTTCACCACAAAAAATTACTTATAATACATAAATGATAAAATAATATGGCGAGTAATGTGGTAAGGGGTTACGGATGATGAACAGCAACACAGATACATGAGCAGTAAGAAGATGAGAGGGCAATGTTCTCACGGCAGGCAGTCTAGTCTGTGTAACTAACACAGCATGAGAGCTGTAGACTTCTGGTAGAGTAGAGGTAATAGTGTAGCTACCGTCCCTGGAGGCTCGGCTCACATTACTCCTCATCAAGGCTGCATTGTTAGCACTTGGCCAGCCATACATCACCCTTACACGCAGTCTATGTTCTACCTGCAGCTACACAAACATAGCAGCTAGCCTCTGCTCAGCCGTGTGGTCTCTCCTTACACTCGGGAACATCACCAGACTTGGTTGCCTGCCGGTTGTCCTACGATGTTAGTATTCAGGTGTCGTGACATTATTCCAGGTGGGGAGAGACTGTGACAAACTAACTTCACATGTTTATATCTACATATAGTTTAAAATATAAGCGTAAGTACACAGTCCTGAAGAATTAATCAAATCCGTTAATCTATACCGCAAAGAACACAAGAGAAAAAGTATATACTATTTTTAATTCATAGTAAGGTTCTCACAATATTACTCCACTTTATATAATCTTACCCCGTTTTACGATATTTAAATGTCTATAGTAAAATTTTACTATAAACGTAAACTGTCACATAAATAATAACTGCGTATTCTATGTATATGCATCATATATTACATATGTTTGTAAACTATGTTTCTAAACATGAAAACCTAATTACCTGTTTATAAATAACCACGCTCAACAGTACCAATATTATGTTCACATTGTTAAAGTTATACTACTTTTATATTTGCCCACAGGATGTTGCCAAGATCGCTTGAAATGGTAAACTGTTAATTATATTGCAAACAACCCATATTATTTACAGAGGTTAAAATTTTTTCAACCACCAAAATATGGTGACAAATCTGGTTTTGTCGCAGGTCAGTTTTCAAATTACGTCTCACTCAAGTAAATATACATTAAAAACCACTTTACTCTCGATATTTCACAGCAAAACTAATAAATGCTTCAATATAACATTATTATTCCTCCACTTTCTTTATGTGTCACTTCTACCTTCACACACTTCCTGTCGATTCTCTGCTGTCGCTCGCCGCTCGTCAGGTGACACGCTGGGTCAAATATTTTCCAAGTGTCAAAGGCTAGTGTCTAAATTCTCCAATTTTGTGTCATATCGAGCTTACATAACTTATACATAAACTAATGTCATGTAGCGCCACTAGGCCCATAGTACAAATCAAGAAACAGACTTTATTAAATATGTAAATAAACTTGCAACCAGAAAGGTATTTAATTACTAACAATTTCATTTTTCTTTGTTTCTTGATAATGTAATGTTCCATGTAAATACCACTTCATTCATATCATCCGGAGAGAAATGTTGGTTATGACAAGCTAATCTCAGTCCTCGTTGTCTCTACTGCTCGACAGCCAAGGCAACCTCCTTGCAGCAGACTCCATCAGCAGTCTGATACCTCGCTATTCGGTTTGGTCATTAGTCTTCCATACATACTTGTTTAATTGTACAGAACCTTTCTATTCCCTTAGCACTCACCGAGTACGATGCTCGCCGATGGAAATTCATGCACAACTGGTGATAAACTAGATATAAGTTTCGTACCTGTATGATGCCTTTGTACAGGACTTGGAAGGCGGTACATGTCTCACGTCCATATGCCAGTTTAACTTGTGTACTGTCAGTACTGTCAATATAACATTGTGGGACAGACATTTGTATGCGGACATTATTTATGTAGCTGCTTTCTGAGGAGGTTAAGACCGAAGACGTTCATTACTTACCTTATTACCACGTGTGCCAATGTCATGCTCACGTGTGCCAATGCCATGCTCTAGGATATAAAGCTGGATTCACAACCATCACTTGTACGTGTAACAGTAGAAACACCGAGCGTGCATGCTAGCATTCACATCCTCGCGTAGCGTGCGTACTGTACGTGACAGAGACGAGTGGCCCTAGACGTGGGAAGGAGGGGTTGGGGTTGGGCTTGAGAATTGCTGAAAAAAAACAATATCTAGATTAAATATTGTTGTGAATCCAATCTCAAATACTTAACGTACGTGCGTGTGATCTTACGTACGTTAAAGTGTGGTTGTGAGTTCCACTATACACTTTATGTACGAGTTCTATGTTTCAAGTCATAATATTAGTTTTACAGCATAAATTAAAAATGTGTTCAGATAGAACCAATTTCCTGTACATGTTCTTTAACATTATTGCGCTAAATTTGCATTACTTGTAAAATACAATTCGTAAACAGTAAGAGAAAAAAATTAGTATACGATTATTTCTCACGCTGTTTACACATTGCATTTAACGTGTAAAGCAAATTTAGCGCAAAAAATATAACGTACGAATACATTAAAATGGTTATACCTAAACACATTTTTTCATTTATACCTTAAAATAAATAAAACTGCTTAAAAACCAATAATTTGTACCTCACGGGTACAGTGGAATCTTAAGTGTTTGATGTTATCCTGGATGACTCGCAGTCGAGCGCTAACTTCAGTGTATTGTGTACACGCCAATAACAGATTCCATACGAGCTATCTCATCCTGTCAGCCCTAGCCCTGACGAGATATGAGACACTTGTGCTAGCCCGAGATTAGACTAGTTGGCGTACACTATCGTTACAAACTTCTTTATCTCCTCAAACCTGTGTCGCCGCACATGTCATGTTGGCTTCTCCCAACATAGGACTATTCAAGATGGAGTGCTGTGTCAGAATTGATCAGCGTTCCTCGTCGTCTCGGCCATGTCTCGTACCAATGCAAATTTTCCTGCAATGTGTCTAATTTGAACATTGCTAAAAGGCAGAAGCAGTTTACAAAAATGAAACTATTGCCAACTATGCGTTCCCTGCCTAAAATACTCATTCTGTCACCTTTGGAAGTTAGGTATTTCTATCTAAATATTTTATAAAAACGGTAGGCCTATAGGATCATCGAATGTATAATAAGTAAGTACATATGTGTACACACACAGAGAGTTATATATACATGACACACACACACACACTTAATATAGTTGCGAAATAATATGGTAAATTGTAGGTATTTTACTTCCCTGAGTAGAAGAAAGTGTTCAGTCCGTTGTGCGAAACACTGGTCACAATTACGGCTGTTATTGGATGATAGGTTCAACACTGGAGTGATGTAGCCTCAAGCCATATTGTCAGTTCTCTTGTGGTGCCCTCTCATTGTATCCTAGAAGCACTGTAGCAATCATAGTGTAGGCATTGTTGGTGTTCTGTTGCATCTGGGCCGTCGTGCCATTACGTATTTGCACTCTTCTTCCTACACACATGCATAAGTCGATCTGAAAGGAAAACCGACAAATAGAAAGCTATGTACTTGATGTTCGCGATCTGTACTTGTTTCCGCAGGAGAACAACAGAATTATTACAAAGGTTGATTTGTGGTTGGTTTATCCAAGATCAATTGGGATGGAGGATGGAAAGGAATTAAATGATTCACTATTTACAAAACATAAACATATCACAATTTAGTTGATATATATTTTGCCATTATCACAAAGTACTGGTTTAAAATTGCACAAATTGCATCACTGAACTGAACGAATGTAATGTGTCATTCTCTAAATTCCATTTTAACTTGAGAAGTGTATCCAACATGTCTAACATTCGCGACCGTCCTATAGGTGATTCGGAATAAAGTGAGCACTCAAAAAAGCCCTGATTAATTTCTATTTTCCGCCAGTTTATATCATTCCGCTGCATGTAAACATAAACATTGCCATGTGCCTTTATTTACATAGGCTTGTACAATGTTTCTATTTACATTACACTGCTGCGATAAATATTATCCATAATACCTACTCATTAAATTAACGGATGCTCTATATATGATATACTCAATAGTAATCTTGGTTATAAAATAATACCGGCGAGTTAACGTTTCATATCACTGTTTTCTCTGCATCGACTCTAATCGGATGTGTCGTTACTTATCTCGTAAATGCATGCGTAGTATAGTAATTTGTAATTCAAAAACGCCACTATAAACACACACGACACACGTAATTCAAGTTCCATTCAGCATACTGCCACGAAAGACGACACAATCAACAAAAGCAATAAATAACGTATTTTCTTAATGTGTGAAACAGAAAAAATGCTATTTATAATTCCATATGCTCAGGCTGGCGATCGTAAAACATAACAGATTACAGACTACTAATGACTTCACATCATTTAACAATGATATTCATAAACAGTTACTTCTAATACTTTTGAATGAGTTCGTCAGAAACCCATATTTTTTACACAACGAACACTGCAACGAGCACTCATGACTCAACACGCTTAGCGGCGAAAACCTAACTCTGGTGCCACCTGTCGGTGACATTTTGAACTACCTCTGTGTTGCGAGCGTTAGTGGCTGTGTGTCAACGACAGTTTTGAATTCAGCGGGCGGTTGCATCACTTTGTGCTGGCGCTAATCAAGTCGAACTACACAGTCAGTACGTATGCCAATAAGATCATAAATAAATATTTTTACTTACAGAACAGAATATCATAACTAAATATTTTCAAGTATATGGTATACGGAGAGGTCGATTGCATTTGATGTTCTTTCAATAATGCTGCATTCAAATAAGAAAATACACGGAACTACATGCAATGATTCGCTACCAACCATACAAACAATAATGTAACTATTGTTAATGTTGACTTATATGCAGTAACGGCTAGTGATTTTTTTCAAAGGTTAAATCTTTAGTGCTCACTTTATTCCGAATGACCTAATATTCAGAAGGTTCTCACCCGCTCCCTTTCTCTCCATCTCTCTCACTGTATCTCCATATTTCCCATGTCTCCCACTGTATCTCTCTCCCTCCCGTCTCTCTCCCTGTCTCACCCTCTCTCTCATCTCTTTCCCTCTCATCCATCTTTCTCATTGTCTCGCCCTCCCTCCCATCTCTCTCACTATCTCTCACTTTCTCCCATACTTCCCACTGTCTCTCCCTCTCTCCTTTCTCTTACCTTTCTTCCATCTCTCACTGTCTCTCCCTCTCTCTCGTATATCTCCCTCTCTTCCATATATCTCCCTTTCTCTCGTCTCCTTCGCCCTGTCCCTCCCGCTCTCTCATCTCTCTCCCTTTCTCTCCATCTATATTCTCTCTTGTCTCCTCTCTCTCCACCCCTCTTCTCCTGACTCACCACACCAATACTGCACGTATAGTATCGCTGTACCCTCACTGCCCGTCCTCACGTCGCTGTCGTGTTTGCACTACAGCCTAACAATCTCAATTATTGTCATCTACTTTACTGCACCAAATAAAGACAACTGATTATTACTGTATTATGTACCGTTAACTAATGTTGCGGCGACAGGTAGAGTGCAGACCACGGTCTTAGAAGTTCATGTCTGGACACTCACCTACTCTTCAATGCTTTATCTTTGACACTCTTATGACTGAACGAAACTGTTGGCGCCACTATCGCAGTGGGGCTGTTGTGAAAAGAAGTTCGTTATTTTAATCAAAACTCAAGTGTTTAAACACATTCTGGTTAAACTTTAGGTAGTTTCTAATATTTGTACTTTAAAAATATAATACATTTAATGTTTGAAAAATGATTACTAGCACGAGTGTGCTAGTGGCGCCACCAGTTTTCATTCATTTTTGCGGATAGTGAAGGAACTAAAATCAGTCATAAGGGGGTCAATATTTTATAGCAGTGTCCAGACCTGAATTTCTAAGGCCATGGTGCAGACAAGTCGAGTGGAGACAAGACAACTCACGGATGGAAGAAGAAGAAGAGTGGACGAGGGTGGAAGGAAGGAAGGCTGGGAGAGAGAGAGAGAGAGAGAGAGAGAGAGAGAGAGAGAGAGGTGGTGAGAAGCAGTGCGCTAGGCCGCTAAGTGATTTGTGAGCCAGGCAGGCTTGCTATCGCCATGTCTCAGGTTTCACCTTGGCTGCGAGGCTAGCTTGTGTGTCGCCGTCTGCTGCAGCGGGGTGGGGGGGGGATATTTGCATAATTCATGTGCGTGATTGGAGCCCGCACCGCAGTGCCGGGAGGAGACGACTGGAACCAAGGAGTGGGAGGGGAAGAAGCTTGGAGCGGCGCATTCCAGCGACATGGTCCTCCAGCTCCAGTGTTGCCAACTACTGCATTCGCACCCGACTATAGTCTCTCTACTGCAGTTGTATATAGTTGCCGCCAGCTACTGTCCTCTACCGCTCTTATGTATTGATTACATCTCAGGTATACGAACTAATGCTATTACGTACAGCACGGATCCCTGGAGCAAATATTATATACGTGCTTCGCGATCAAGTCAGCTCTTGTGAACACCGCCTTGTCTAGAATAATAATTTAAATTCATTTTTATTGTGGCAAAAGACGTTACATTTTGACTGTGATACAATATATACACTGCGTAAATTGAAGTGTTGCAGGAATACTATAAATTATCTGAATTGCAAAAAGCAACAAGAGTTTTAAAAGGGCTCAAATTTCCGGAGCCACCTCCAGTTTATTTTACGAGTAGGAGACAACATGTACTGCCGCAGACTTTAAAGCGGCTAGACAGCTGCAGTACAGACATTAGCCCGTGCTCCAGACATCACATGTATCTGCAGTCTTCTGTCAGTTCTACAATGTATGCCTTTGCTTGAATGCCTTATACGACACATTATATTCGCCATGTAGGCTTGTTTCACTTCGCTTTTATGACATCTAATATTATAGCATGCATCATGTTTACCTTGCGCTACAGAACAAACACGGCGATTGAACGTGTTACGTGTACTTAGGCCTCAGCCAGCAAATTTAGAATATCCACTAAATTGCAGGACTGACTGCGGCTAAACACGAGTCTAAAGTTCAACTGAACTGCGATGTTTGCTGTATAGCGCGAGGTAAATGGTATTCACACTACAATAACAAATTGCACATACTGCATCTCTGTATTAATAAAAGAAAGAAAATAATACAAATCCAATGATGTGATGATGCGGAGTCTGTAAGTGTATCCCAAGTGAAGACGTTAACTGCGGGAAACTATAAGTCGTAAAGCTACTGCCGTCGCTGTGACGTCCATGTATTTGCGGATGAAAAGCGCACAAACGCCAGGGCCTCGAGAGCTGACGCGCACACGTAGTTAACTGTAAGTTCCCTACATACCCACTTCTCAGAACAAAACGTAACCAAAGTTTCCCATCGTTCCCTTCTAGAGCGTCTCAACCTTAGACTGCGGATACATGGCTTACGGCGTGCG
>PNEQ01101593.1:67176-90793 GCA_003012365.1 Medauroidea extradentata | reverse complement strand
AATTGCGAACTCCGCCGCTTATTGGCTGCCCGAATCTGTTGATACCTGCCCCGTGTATGTTTGGCTCCTGCATGTTACGGCAGGTTTCCTATTGGCCTGGCTGCCGGCTAGCAGGGCAGCCGCCTTACGCTCATTGGCGGTAGGTATTTCCGCCATGTTGCTGGCCAGGAACGCCATTTTGCTGGCGTGTGTGACTGAGATCGCCAAACTACCAGCTATTTCACTTCTGTATTCCTAAATATTCTGTGACGTCGTGGTTTCCGTCACCCGGCGCCCTCAGTGGTTCAAAACATGCCTTCAGTCTAAACACTCATCGTCGTATAGTATTTCTGTAGTACGAACTTGAATGGAACGGTTACCTTAAAAAAAAGTTCCGTACGTCTATTAAAACATCAAAATAAAATTGACAAAACGGGATCCATAAATAAAATTTGTAATATTTGACAGATAGTTTTTGGAGCATATTTCTTATAGGAAATTTTATGTAATTTTATTTAGAGAATGAGAAAAATATATGTAACCCATAGTATTGAAATATTTAAGAGAAAATAAAAATAAACAGGATAAGTGGACCTTAAAATATCTTCTACTTCATTCGATGGCATGCACTTTAGGGGAGTTAGAAGTTAAATACGAAGTTGTTTATAAGTTTTGCGAAAGTTGTTAGAATTAATAATTTGTTCAGCATTTTCTTGTTAATTATCCTAAACAATATCGCGTATATTTCTTCACTGTTGTTAGGTTTTTAATGTTGTTTTCGTCGTTCACAACCGTATCAGTCATCTCTAAATTTCTGCGTTGTGGAAGTGAACATTATTGAATACCAATTATTTTGACTGGAAAACCAGTGAAAAACATAAGGACTGTAAGTGTAGTGAATTTTATAGTAAGTGAGTTTAACTGGTGTAACTGTGACGTTCTGAGTAGCACAAGCTTAGAAATTACACGGGTTCTCATTTATTTTCACTGACTAGTAAGACGAAATCAACAGGAGTTTTAAATGTAGGCCCTATATATTTAGGTAATGAATTCCATATATTCAGCCTCAGAGTTGTTTTTCTTCTGCGCTTGTTTGTGGGTCCCACATCTCCTTGCTAAATACAGCACAGTGCGAACAAGTAGGCATAAAAATTATGTTTTTTTTTATTTACAACAACAATGAGTACCTTGATCACCACATCAAAATTTACCGGATATGGAAGCAATATTTCAAAGCGAAGGAGACAGTTCTAAGACCATAAGGAAGAGGTTCCGTTTCCTGTCGTTATTCTTTTACGAACAGTAAGGGAAATGAAATGCGATAGAAATCTCCTATTTAAGTTGACCTCTGATTTTCGCTTATAAATCGGACTGCACATTTGTGCGTTGTAGTTTCCAAGCTGAGAACATCTACCTGTGGTATACTCCTGACAGAAAGCGGAACACCGTAATTCGGCCGTTCGTTTCTCTACTGCGTATTACTTAGATTTTTACAAACCAAATAAACTGTGTTATTTAGATCCCTAGGACTGGACATCCACCAATAACTTACAGATCAAATATTTTGTTTATATAACACAATTTTCATAACTTTTTTAAGTATCTATATCAGAACTGAGACTCGATTCCATTAAATGTTTAGTAAATAAGGAAGCTATTTAAGTACCATCACAATAAATAAATTCATACTTTGAGTTAAGGTTTCAAAAATATGAATCTTGTTCCCTTTTAATATGTAATGCGTAATTAAGTATTAGCCCTAGTGTAAATTGCAAAGAAACAAATACACTACATTGTATAAACCGAAGTCACTCCCTGCAAATTACTACGCTTAAACAAATTTCACTGATTTTTTAAATTTAAACATATTGTACTATATTGTAACACAAAGTTAACCACTACTGTGTGTCCCTGTAAAGTATACTAGCGACATGGGTAGCACTAAATATCTGTAGCCAAGGATTTATGTCTATACATTCACCTGTCGCATACTTCCAAGTCTCGATCCTACTAAATTTATTTATTTTTAATTACTTTTTAGGGAAATTATAACACAAAATTGGCAAAAATAAAGAAAAAATTCTGTTGATCTGATCGCTACCAAACTTCCCAGGATCATCCGCTGGGCTAATCTGAAGATTGCCTGAAAATTTCACCAAAATTGCTTCAGCCGTTTTGGAGTTCATAGGGAATATACATAACACACATCGATTTTTCTGTATTTAGATTGCAGAATGTATTATTCAACACACACATTACGTTCATCGTGGTTTGAGTAAAGAGGATGATACATACCGTGTGTCGGGTCGGGCCCCCTTGCCACCCCCTCTCCGGTATCCGCACCTTTTCTAATTTGTAATGTAATAATATTGGTTCAGTTGGAGTACTGTCTAGCAATTCATGTTTAGCAAGCTTCGATATAAATGTACAACAAAAATCTGTAACCTGCCAAGTTCATCATTTAAAGGTACTAAATATATTCTGTTTACCGTTTAGTTGAACAGAAGTACCCACTCGAAAACGACATTACTAGGAAAAGGTAAAAAACTCGTAAATTCAATTACTTACACGCTAGAATCCATTATCCTACTCAAGTCCCGTTTATTTAGCCATTAGCTGTTACTCTTTGGAACAGCAAACAAGGAACAAATAGAATGCATTGGACAGTGGATTCTACCATGAAGGTAATAGCATTCCTGAATTTTTCCCTTCTCTAGAAGCAGGGCTGAATCCAGGCCGTGGCAAGAATTGTAATTTGCTTCCCCATCCCTTCCTTTTACCCCTTCTTTTCCATCAGACCAATCAACCACACAGTAAAAAAAACGTATCTGCCATACTCTGTTTTGTGCTCGCGTTAATGACAGTATAACATTTTAGTAGAAATACATAAAACCTGAACTTACTAGCTGTCATTAGCAGTGTTTGAAGTGTGCATTCTAGTTATAAATACGGTAATAATTATAACAATATATGTTATTCAAGGATAGTAAAATACACAAATACAAAACAAGCGAAAGTCTAAATACCTATTGGTAGATATTGTATCTTTTTTATACTCATTTACATTTCATTCCCAAGTAAAAACTTTCGACACCACCAGCGCCCCCTTTAAACCGGCGCCCGGGGCAGTCTGCCCCTCCCCCTCCCCCGGCCTAGATCCGACCCTGTCTAGAACGTACTGAAATCGATTCTCACGCGAGCCGCGATAGCTAGAGACACTGTAAAATCGCGAAAATGTTTACGATAGTCTTCAATGTAGTGTAGTATATTAACTGTGACACATGTGAACATTTTTGGGAGAAATCACACACGCTGTGTGTTCAAGATGTACAGTTCTAACTGGGTTTGTTGAATATAGGAACAGTGCTTCAAATAAACTATAGCTAGAGATGATTGTATGTCGCAAAAATAATTTGTACCAACATACCCTTGAAAACACTATGGTTTCTTGCGACACGTATGATTGGGTGATATACGTCTGATACAACGTAGCTGTCTGCAGACCAACAATAGGCATCAAATATTACAATAGCAATGGCTTAGTCAAATAGGGCAACAGCTCTACGCTCAGACGAAGGCCAGACAGCTTTTCATAACTGAACATACGTTGAAACCCAGCAAACAGTCAAGTTTTCCCGCGATAAACCATCATCTCTAAATATAGCCAATAAAGATACAAAATATTCAGTGTTATGTACAGCATGTTGGAGCCTAGCAAATAGTCACCTTTTACCGCGAATTTCTAGTGTATCTAGTAATACTTAAAAATATTTTTACTTTCAGTTTTTCCTGCACACTTTTTCTTCTCGTGCAGTTCGAGCCTAGAGCACGGTGGTGGTAAGGTTACGGCCTATACTTCGACAGTGGGAAGTTTAGTCCACACGTACATGAGAGGAATGTTTGGCAACCCTATCGTTGGGAACGGCGCGACAGCGTGGGTGATGGGTGGTGTGGGAGCTAAACCCTCCTGGTATTGGGATTGATGGTCCCAGAGGCTGTGGCCTGCGCCCGGTCCTCATTAACAGCCATTTATCTCCGCCGCGCGCGCTCACCGCCTGTCTAATTAGCCCCGACACGCCCCCACCCCCTCTCTCCCCGGGGAACACCGGCACATGTGCTGGATGCTGCGTGGAGCCACTGTTGTCACACTTCTAGACGACCGACCCTTATTTCATGTTTCTGCATTATGGGTGTTTAAGGCTGCATCAATCGTAATTTAATATTTGTGTAGAATAGTGTAACTTCGGAGTATATTTCCTGTTACACAAAAATTGCTCAGCCAATTTTCCAATAACGGCATTTCAAAGTCGAAATTTGCATGTTATTACTACTTGTCCACCGCACAAACCAATAAACGTAAGGAGGTTAAACAAT
Organism: Medauroidea extradentata; assembly: GCA_003012365.1. NCBI lineage: Eukaryota > Metazoa > Arthropoda > Insecta > Phasmatodea > Phasmatidae > Medauroidea > Medauroidea extradentata. The sequence goes on along the minus strand of PNEQ01101593.1, from coordinate 86,440 downwards.
TCACATTGCAATTACCCGTTAAAAGTTATTTTTCTATTAAAAAAAGCTAAAATAAGCAAAAAATTCATAACATAAACATCTTTATCAAAATACAATCTTGTTTTGTAATGGGATTTACTTTCTTCAAGAGGCGGCTCGAGACATTTAGTTTCAATGTGAATTATTTCACTTGATTATGTTAATTGGATTTCGCGGTGTACACGAATTAAAAATGAAAAATTGGCTTTGAAATGCCACTGTGGGAAAACTGACAGAGCTATTTATTGTGACAGGAAAATGTGCTCCAAAGCGATGTATACAAAATTAACACAATTTGAAACAAATATAAAATTACGATTTTCGCCAACTTGAATACTTCCAATGTCAGCTGGTATCAGTTACTACAATGACTCTAATTATTATTTTTCTTAATTAATTTATTTTAATAATGAAAAGAAAAATTTGAATCTGCGAATATACCGCAAATTCTTTGTACTTTGCGCTATGATACAGGCATGCCGCTTGGACTTTTAACGTATAAATAGGGTGCAAGCAGTCTAAAAAATTATGAACAAAAATTGTTAACGTTGATGATGGCTGTTATAATTTAACAGCTAAATATATACTGCAGTACAAGGTATTAAAAGGTAAATAGAATTTCCTGTGTGATCTCAGAATTTAATAAAACGAATAATAAAGTTATCGAAGATGGAGAGTATGAAAAATTGATTGTTTAATTTTGAGCGAAAAAGTGTTATTTTATACACGATACTAGCGGCAACATTATCGTTTAATGACAAATTTTTTGCTTACATAGTTTTCCCATAACGGCATACCAAAGCCAAAATTTGCATATTACGGTTTAGTGCAACCAACGAACTTACTAAAATGAAATAATCTACGCCGAAATAAGATGTTACGTACTGTTTTCTAAAATACATATAAACAAAAAATATCGTAAAATATTTTCTGAAAATTGAGCAGAAGTCCATTATATTCATCAATTATTTTTAATGGCAAAAATGCAAATTTATTTTGTCAGTGTTTGCTGCAAAATATAATTCCAAATCATATCGATGTCTCGGACGCGTTTTTTTTTAACGAGAACCTTTAAAATATTTATACCTGGCTGTACTAGCATTGTGCTAAAAATTATATGCTGATAAGAACTGTCATGTTTCTAGTTGCAGTCTTTTAATAAATTTTATCCACATATAATTCATTAAATGGAGGCCATCCATGCCAACGAGAAAAATACTACACAACAAGCAACTTTATAAAAGCTTCTTGTAAACATTGTACAATACGGTCAATATTACGGCGTACGTGACACGAATGCATAAAATAACGGAAAATTTAATTTTAATATGTTTATGTTTATTCTGGATAACTAGCTAATTAGTCTTGCGCGATATTACAACAGAGTACGCGATTCTACAGGATGCAACGTTCGTTGTAGCCTTTATTTTAATTATTTTATTAAAAGTCTACATATTGGGATATGATATCCCAGAGAAAGTATCCCAGTAATCGCATGTTCTGTAATATTGCTCGTATATCTTTATGCCGACATTCAACATTTCGACAAGGACTGAATTAGGCCTGTATTTTTTTCTATTGTAAATTTAAAATAGTTGACGGTACTGCGACATTTAATGAGATGAAATTATTACGTACTTATTTGTCGTTTTGCATTTCTAAGAATGTAGATATATCGATAATTTTGAATGACTGATGTTAGTAAAAATTGCTACCACTAATTGGAACTGAAGTGGTGTGGTAAACATCCCTTTAACAATGATGTCTTACGAACCTATGAAGGTGAAGTGAGGAAATGGGACAACACAACATCCATGGTCGAGACGGGATTCGAACCCAGGACATCTCGCACCGTGGACTGGCACTTAACCGACTACGCTACGAAGTCCGGCAATAGGTACGGAATGGGTAACATCTCACCAAAGCACATTACATAAGATTAGCATAGCCTATTTCGAAATATCATTAAAAAAAAAAAAATCACATAACGCTAAGGCGAATACGAAAACATGTTTCGTGTCCGTACTGAACCGACGAGCCACAGAATATTTGGGGATACGGAAGTGAAATAGCCGGTAGCAAAGCGAACTCGGTCACACACGCAAGCAAAATTGTTAGCAACGCACTACGGATTTAGGACCTAAATACAATTTAAAACTTGCAAGTTGAATATTATAATGTTAAATACATAAACGCAGTAATTTTAACGAAGGTTTCTGAGATTTTAGAAACGTCTTTTAAAAACCGTTTAATGATACTTTAAAATGTATAGAATCTTTCACGACGAAAGGACCCCAAAACATGATGCACCTTAAACGAATGGATGAATCGAGCGAGGTGGCGCAACGGTAACACGTTGGGACTTGCATTCGAGAGGGCTTGATTTCGATTCCGGGCTGGATCATCCTGATTTAGTTTTTTCATGGTTTCCAGAAATTGCTCCAGGCGAATGCTGAAATGGTTCCTTAACGAAGGCCATGGTCGATTCTTCTCCCAGCTCCTGCCGTTGTACCAAGTGGTGTGTCACCTTCTATATTGAACTCGCCGTCGGCGAGACGTAAAGCCCACTTACAGCTCGCTTTTTACCGTACGAATGGACGACGATTATTTAAACGATTCAACTTTTTACAAACGAATAACAAACTATTAGTAGGAACCCTATTTTTTCACGAAAAAAATTTTGCCACTGTTTGTTTCAGTGGTTTACGTGCACATATGCAATTCTGCATCATGGTTATTGGCAGCGTGTCTATGTGAAGAGCCGTATCTTATTTGACTGAGCCAATTACAACAACTTTCCTGCAACACCTTACGTCTGTGATTTGCCGGTAGATTCTCAAGGCTCGTAAGAGTTAAAATATCCAATCGCTGACCACGAAGCAGAACTGCAGATGTGCACGTAAGGCACGGAAACAAAGTGAGGCAAAATTCTTTACGCGAAAAACAAGGGTCCCTGATTATTACTATCGGCACACCACAATTCTCATTGGCCCAGTTAATTGGGAACATATTAACAACGAAGTAAAAGAATACGTAAATTGGAACATACACTGTAAAAAAACTTCCTAAATAGTAATGGAAGTTATTAATCCATACACGGTATAGGATACATATCATACTTCAGTTTGTAAAGAGATCAAATGATTAGAATTGTTAGTATACGAGTGTGGTAGCACTAGTATACACTAGACAGTTTCTTAAAAATGTATAGTAACTGTACGACTGACGTATGGGACATACTTTTACCATACATACTTTCCAAACTCTCGTATACATCGGTGTGGTAAGTTAACAAATATTTTTTTACAGTGTAGCAAACAGTTAACGGCATATCTACGACACACACATACGCGCTCCGAGCGGCGCCCCAGATTCGCCGACATCGTGCGTGGTTTCAGCCCGGACAGTTGGCAGGCGTGACAGACCTGCAACACGAGCACCGTGGCGCGTAAAGCCGCTCCCCCGGCCCCCGCGTAATTAAATGCAGGGGTTTAATTGGCCGAGGATCACCGTCAGCCTTTAATTAACGGTGTTCTGGAGCCGCGCGAAACAGGCGCCCGTCAGCGGGACTCAAAAATCTGTTGGCGGCGCGCCGCAAAGTGGCTTAACGTACGGGTTGTTTGCGGGTCGGCGGTTTCGTGCAAATCTGTCACACTCCGACAACCTGCTTTGCGTTGCTACATTGCGGGATCTGTCACCACGTTACTTTAATCTAGTAGATTAAAGTCACTGCATTACTTTCATCTAGTAGATTAAAGGTTACCAGTTCCTGTTTTTGCGAATGTTTTATTTTAAACCCAATAAGGGGAACATATCCTACACCCGGCGTACAGATGTGTTGAAAATAGTTATTTTTCTACGTAGCCTTATTGTTAAAAAAAAAAATCACATAATTTCTGTTACTTCTAGAACTATTCGAATCGATAATTAGCAAAAATTATAAACTTATTTATTTTGAATGCGTAGGGATACGTACCAAAAACTCCTTTCAACGCATCTATGTGTTTTATAATACATCCTACATTTTAGGACTAACAAAATACTAACCAATTGTGTTTCACTTGTTCCTTTGTCATTCACATTGCAGGTAAACGAAAGTTTGCCAGCGCATTTATTTTGGGCTACCGATTTCATGTAATTTATTGCTAATATGAACTACGAATTATTCGTGCGCCCGTCATAATGAATTAAATTAAATAATCAAATTTTTGTTTTGGCAAATGCGTGTCACTAGTAGAGGCACGAGCATTTCGCGTAATGATTGCAGGTCAGGTTGAACGCCAATAATCTGTACATCACTGTATCTTCCGTGATTATATGCCAGCTGTTCTGACACACCTACGGAGGTCGCAAGCCAGTAGTAAATAATAAAATAATTTGTAGGGCTACCACTTGTACGGTTAGGAGCCAATGGATATTCGACTTTGGCCAGTGTGTGTATAGGACTGAGAAATCTAGACTGCTATCAGATTAATACGCGAAATACTCGTGCATCTAAGGACTCCTAGATTTTCATGCAGAGTTAGCATTAAATTTCGAAGTATCAACTTCATTACTGCATAGATAACTCAATCCCTCATTCTTGCGTTAACATGGGCCCGAGTTTCTCGGTTTTCAAGAGAATTATTTTTTAAAATCCATACGAGAGTCAACATCGTAAAATTGCTTCGTAACTTTTTTGCAAATTGGTTTTACTATGCAATGTAATTTTTCGAGACAAACTGTATGATGAGTACAGCTAATTTATCAATTAAAAGGAAATTTCGTTAGTTAACTAATTAGCAACTATTTTCAGTCTTCTGACTCGACAAAATTAGTGTATGCCGTTTAAATCAGTCATAACAAAGTTACGAAGCGATTTTACGATATCGGCTCCCATTTATGTTTAAAAAATAATTGTCGTTAAATGCGAAGAAACTCAGGCTCATGCTCTTAACAATACCGCTTCTAATAGTTTTATGTGAGAATTACACCAACACACTAGACTTACGCCAGAGCGCGGCGAGTCGGTATATACGTAACGAGCCTACGGGCATTGAAAGTACAGGGTCACGCTATCAACTCTTATCGCGGCAACTCGGCACTTCGCCATGACAGCTCGCCGGGTCGTAGAAGGTGATGTGCACTTGTTACCGCTGACATACACCACAAAGAGTCAACAATTCGCATAGCTGTAAACTTGGTATCGTTTTAATCAGTAGAAAAGCCACTATTCGCTAAAATAAAAAATATTTAATCGCCGTAAAATGTTTTTTCGTTTTTTAAGTGTTCCAAAGCCGTCACTAATTTTCTATATAAAATCGTTTATTTCCATTACTTTTTTTAAATTAAAAATATGTTATTTATGTTTTTATCACTTTAATCACGTAGCACGTGACATTTTATTTCAGTGTAAATTATTTCTTTTCAGTAAGTCCGCTGGTTTATATTTTGCGTGTGCTCCCGTAACATACTAATTTTGAGTTTTAACATGGCATTGTGTCTAACTATGCATGCTAAACATTTTCCATTAAGGGAACACGTAGGTCTTAGAAGCGTCAACAAAATTTACATATTTTTTGTATACATCTAAAATTATGAATTTTAAGCTTGGACAATCTTAAGAACACTGCAGAATTTTTACAAGTCCTCGATGATGTCGTATTGACACCTTCTTCCATGGGAAAATTATTTGCACATATCTGGCTATTTGACTGACAGCTGAGTGAGTTTATGCAGAAATCACCAAGTCAGCCGTCATAAGACAAAATACTTTAGTGAGTCATTTACAAAACTGTAAACTAAAACTTTAAAAAAATAATTTCAGATATTTTATTAAGAATGTCTTGAACAGTGACATACATACTAAAAGGCAAGACAATTTTTCGTATGAACTCATTTTTCATGGGTGAAGAACTCACTACTCACTGCAGAAGTAAATTTAGAGGAATTTTTTGAAGCAAAAAGAAATTCACGTTTGAGGTCTCCGCCTACCTGCGCTTTAAGAACTCGTGAGTGACAGAGCTATAAGGGTGACATTAAAGAGCGCATCAAATAGCGCATCACCACAAAGCGCTGATCTAGTGTGAGTAGAAGACCTTTACCGGTTCGGAGCCAGGGACACTTTCATTTATGGAACAATGGAATAATAGAAGAAACGTATAAAATTTATTAAAAAAAAATTAAATCAGACGTTTTTAAGATCCTCGATTTTGGCGGGTCCAAAATCCTAAAAAATAAAAATAATATTTGTTATTATTTATAATATAGTTTTAAAATTAATTTCAAAGAATATTTTTCGTTATTTGTAATATAGTTTTGAATTAATTTCATTTTAGTTGGAATCATTATCAACTAAATTTGAAATTATTCTCCCCATGAACTTATTTCGATAAATTTTGAAACATAAAAATTTTTCCCCAATCAACTTTATTTCTGTCTATTTCTAAAAATTTTCGCTTAGTTTTCCATATTCAGAAATAATTTCCGAATTAACTCTAATTTGTATATATTTTCAATAAAACTTTTTGATAATATTTATGTCGAAAACTTTTATTACAATCAACTTTATTTGGAAATTTATCAATAAAATTTTCTGACAACTTTTATTTTTTGAGAAATGTGATCCCGTTCTACTTTATATTAAAATTTTTCAATTAAATTTTCTGCTAATTTTATAAAATTTTTTGTAAATTTTTTTTGATAATTTTTGGCTTATTGAAATATAATTCTAATTAAATTTATTTTGAAACTTTTCTATACATTTTTATGATGATTCTTCTTAAGTTGATGTAAAATTCCCGTCTCTTTATTTTGAAATTATTCAAACAATCTGATAATTTTTTATGTTTAGAAACTTCATTCCAATGTACTTTATTTCTATATTTTTTCTAAAGTTCTTCTGATATTTCTTGATATTCAGAAATAAGCCATCTACTTTATGTTGAAATCTTTCTATAACATTTTTGCTTATTTTTTGATGTTTAGAATCATTTTTCCAATCAACTTTTAGTTCTATGTTCTTTTATAAATTCTTCTGATAATTCTTGACATTCAGAAATAAGTTCCGAAACAACTTTATTTTGAAATCTTTCAGTAAAATTTTCTGATAGTTTTTGATAAATAGTAATATAATTCCAATTTACTTGATTTTGAAATTTTTTCAACCAAATTTTCTGATAATTTTTGACATTCAGAAATAAGTTCCCAGTCAACTTAATGTTGAAATTCTTCAATAAATTCTTCAGATGTTCTATAAATTCATAAAATTCTTCATCATCCCAATCATTAGGATTTTTTCTGTTAATAAAATAGATAACTGAAGATCTAATTTTTTATTAGTTAAATATAAATTATGTAGGTATTCCGGTTCTAAGTTTTTAATATTTTCATAAATAATGTGATTATTAAAAACATTTTTAGAAAGATTAGATGCCATATTTTCTCCCTCGAACTTTTCTCACAAGTTTTTGTCTCTATTTAAAAATAAATAAATTTCATAAGATTTTTAAAAATAAAAATACCTGTTTTTAAAATATCAAATAATATTTTTAAAAAATTTGTTCCAAAAATTTTATAACTTATATTAAAAATAAAAAAATTTAAAATATGATAATTCAAATTTTTTTATTTTTTTAAAAACTGATGAATTTTTTTATTATTTTGAAAAATTATTGTTAGGGTAATGTCTTGGACGCAGTCTTAAGGCTGCTTTAGCTGTCCCTGGTAAGAAAGTTTTTGAGAATTTTTAAATATTTTTTTTAAATCAATTTTTTTATTGTTTGAAATACTTAGTAGTTTTAAATTGAAATTAGATAAATGTTTATTTATATATAATTACTGAACTTTATTCAAATTCTTTTGACAAATTTTGAAATATGAAAAATCTCCAATTAACTCGATCTTAAAACTTTTCTTTAAAATTTTCTGATAATTCTTGACATACAGAGATAAAATTCCAATCTACTCTATTTCGAAAAATTTCAATAAAATTTTCTTGACATTCAGAAATAAGTTCCCAATCTATTTTATTTAAAACATTTTCAAAAACATTTTATTATAATTTTTTAAAAATATTTTTTGATAATTTTTTAAAAATATTATTCCAATTAACTTCATTTTAAAACTTTTCAGTAAAATTTTCTGATAATTTTTGATCTTCGGAAATATGTTTCCAATTAACTGTATTTTGAAATTTTTCAATAAAATATTCTGATAATTATAAATATTCTCATAAATGAGGTAATTATTGAAAACATTTGATAAATTATTAGTTGTCATTTTTCTCCCTCGAATTTTTCTCACAAGTTTTATTTGTATCAATTTACAAAGAAAAAAAATTCATTAGATTTTTTTAAAATTATAAAACACCGTTTTTAAAATGTATGTTTCCACTAATTTTTTTTTAAAGTTATGTTTGAGGTGATTTTTTATGGTAAGAAAATTTTTGAGTAATTTTTTGTATTTATTCATTTTCGTTTTCTAAATAAATTATTCGAAAATTATTTTATTTAATTTAATATTTTTAATTCCTTCTTTTTAAATATATTTGTAACAAACGCTGGCAAAATAAGAATACATTTTATAATAATTAATTTTTCTATATCTAAATTATAAAGCGGCTCCATTATATATAATTTCTATTAAACAAAAAAAAAATAGAAAATTATCAAAAAAACTTGTAAATTACGTTTAACACGATATATTAAAAAAAAAAAAAAACTAATGTTCTAATGGATGTTAATAAAAATAAACTAAGACATTTCCGAAATGGTCAAAGTAATGAATTTGAAATAAATTCTAAAAATATAGGATTTATTATTCCTTTATTTTTGGCACCATTCAAGCAGCATCAGCAGCCACTAGGGCTGTTTACAATAAAAAACCAAATGACTAATTAGTTGCCCAAAAATTAGACAAAATGAAATGTTAGAAAAACTACATAAAGAAGGAAAACCAATTTAAGTAAATACATTAGCATCTGAAGCCAAACAATTAACATGAGGCTCAATTAAAAAGGTAAAGCGAAATCACAAAGAAAAGTTGTTTATTTAAATAATGGCGGATCTATAACATAAAATCTGCAAAAAACACCGATGAAGAAAAATTAGAAAAAAATTATTAAAATGTTGCGCAATCTGAAAATTTAATCGTTTTAACAATTTTAACTATATTAAATGTTTATTCTTAAATTGAGATTAAAATTCAATTTAAAAAATGGGCTGTGATAATTTGGTAAATCCAAATCAAACCACACGTGGCAGTGATATAGTTAACTGAATAAATAAACTACCTTTTCAATTTCGTTTACTTGGACATAATTAAACTGGTCCCGGTACTAATTTATAACTACATACTGAAAAAGTTAAAATTCAAGTAAATAAAGTTGATGAAGCAGCATTATTTTACGATATTGACTATCACGAAAATAAATATATTAATGGTAGACATACAGCTGATAAAATATTACAAAATATAACTAACCAAGTGTTTAAAGGAAGTAATAATTTAAATGAAAAAATGTAATCTCGCTTAGTTCCAACAATAATGAATGTTAAACAAAAACTTGGTTTAGGTATTGAAGAAAATATTAATTATATTTTAAAAGAAAAAGAATTTGAAGCAAAAAAACTTGTCGAACTTTTTAAAAAATTAATTATAACTTTAGTCACTCGGTTACATTGGTTGAATTATGTGATAATTACGATTTTCAAATGTTAATAAAACTTGAAGATACTGTAAATTATAATTTATTATATTTTTATTTTATTTTTTAACAAAGAAATTGAAAAAATTATGAAAAAATAATTATACATTTGATGCGCTCTAAAAGTGTGATTTTATTTTTAAAATATATATATTCGAACGTTTTAAACAATTCAACACCTGTTCAAATACCGCAACATACATTCAAACAGCTGAAAACCCCTTCAACGCCCGTTCAAACAGCTCAACACCCATTCAACACCCGTTGAACACCAGTTCAAAACCCATTCAACACTCGTTCAACACTAAAAATAACAAAAAAAAATTTAAATTGCTACAAACTGTTAACTATATCGTATATGTATCGATTTAAATTATACTATTAAACCAAATATTTTTGAAATAAATGGGAAAAGAAGAATTAAAAATATTAATGAAGAAATATGATTTTGTTAAAAATTGTGTAAATTCTTTTATAGATATTTTAGATATATTCTGCTTTGTTCAGATTAGTTTGTTTGTAAATGACAAAAAATATATTTAAATTCCTCGTAATAAATTAGGTCCATTTTGTATAAAATATAGTCAAGCTAAAGAAAATTAATACAATTATACTAAAAAAAAAACAATAATTGATTGTGATAAATTAACATATATTTAAAGTTTAATTAAACCAAATTTTTCTTGTTCTTTAGAAATATTTATAAGTACACCATCTATAGTTTCAGAACCATTGCCCGCTTTTATTACACCAATTAAACTTAAAATTGATCAATTAAATTAACAATACTTTTATAAAATGTGTGGGTTGAAACTTAAAATATTTCTTAAACAGTCATAATTTTCAGTTTTTCTAAATCGCAAAATAAAAAAAAAATTTGTTTATGTCCAAATCTTTCTATTCATTCCGAAGGATATAAAATACTTCCTTATAATTCAGAACAAATAGTATTTACCTCTTCTAACGAAGGTTTAAAAGTACTTAGATAATTACAATTTCTTCTACAAGAGATTTGAATTTTAGTATACACTTGTATTAAAAATATTTATATCGTTGTTTTCTTGGTCTACTAGCGGGAAATAAATGAATTGATGTTTATGTATTTTCCTTGTTCATTACACCGAGCACATAATCAATTATGATATTTTCTTCACATTTATAACACCAAGCATATAATCAATAATTATAATTTCTATATATTCATCATTATTCAAGGAATTAAAGTATTCGTCGTTAAAATAAGAATTAGAATTAGATAAATTAATTAAATGAAAAATTGCACATTTTATATTTATGTATTCTATATATTTTGATACGATTCTTATTCAATAGTTTCAGTACAAAGTTGTAATCTAATTTTTATTCCTTAATTTTTATAAATTTCAAACACTTTTAGCATTAAATTTAATACAAGATTAGTTTTCCAACACCCGGAAGAACCATCAACTATATATCTAAAAATATTCGGAAAATAAGAAATATTAAGAGGTTCTTCTTTAATTTTAATTTTGTATTAGGATTCAAATCATCGAGAGAGTTTAAAATACATTCCATTTATTCATTAGAAATATAATTGTACAAATAAAAATATATTTAATTCTATTATTTTAATTTTAATTTTAAACTACAATGGTTAGTTTAATTAATATTAGGTAAAATGAAATAATAAACTGGCCATTGAATAAATTCTTCATAACACAAAACTGTCATAATTTTTTTTTTTTTCAGTTGAACTAAAACCGTAGGTACTAGAGTTGGCCGTTGTGTGTATGTTTCGAAACACTGTGTCGATACATCACGGTGTATCGATGTCTCGAAACAGTGCCGTCTGGTGTTTCGAAACAGTATTGTTTCGTTTGCTTCAGCAAACTTGTTGCTTCAAGTAGTATTTGAATGAGATTGTTTCAATCAGCACTGTCTCATTGTTCATCGTTTCATACTGTCTCAGTGCATCGTACGAGCCAATTCGTTGTTCTGTTTTAAACGTGGTTCTGAAACAGTAAATTTTCGGGAAAGGACTTGTAATTGAAACTTCAACAGGAGTTTTAGTATAGCTATTATTTATGTATCTGAAAGGAGAAGTTAGCATGAATCGTCACGTAACGGGACGTGACATATTTAACTGAAACATTAATGTTTTGCATTTTTGAATTTTTTTTATTCTTTGTAAAGGAACATACTTATCTCTAAAAATTTTAGAAGTTTATTGAACAATATATTTTAAAAACAGGAACCTTTTAGTGCAAATGGTTCACATTACAGAAATAAAGCAATAATTTTAGGTTAAATTAGTTTAGTAAAATTATGGTTTTGTACTGTGATAATTTACGTCTGATTCAATGGCCTTGGCCATTACAACACAGCCAGAAAACAACTTTAGTAGTTACCAAAAGTGCCGTAAGAAGACGAGGTTAAAAAATATATTAATTACCGATATTTATATTCTTCTATTCTTTCACTAATAGCACTTTTCAGTGTTTAGAATGCCTAAAGAGATGCTTAGAATTTGATAAAAGTGTTTTGTACTGGAAATGGCAAATAGTTCGATATGCGACATGTTATTACAATAATGTAATTGTACGGATTATGGAACAAACATGGCGATGCATTATTAGAATATCCGATACCTTTAGACTTAAGTCTGTGACTACATTGTAGAATGCGTTGGCAATCAGTAGTTATGATAAATTTTTTTTTACGTAAGTTATTAAAATTACTTAATTGGACGTGAAAATTATTCCATACAAACACATAGTTTAATTATAAGGTTCTGAATACGGGCTGTTTAATTGAAACATAAGTTTAATTTTAATTGCGACATATTAAAATTATAGACAACTTTATAAAAGCAATAGAAAATAGGATATCTATTTTTGCGTATTTTCCACAGTTAACCAAGTACAGAAGTATTATAATCAAGGGTATTTATAATATCCGGTTTTAAATACTAGGCACTGGTAATGAGTTGATATCTAGCAGCAAAGAAAGGAATGAAACAAATATGTTTCAGCACAGCACACAATACAAGACACTTTTTTTATGCAAGTGTTTCATTGTTTCGAAACACTGTTTCAAAACATTTCACTGTGCCGTTTCAAATGTTTCGAAACCATAAATTGTTTTATTCTGCCCATCTCTAGTAGGTACAATCAACAAAACGTAAATATAATTCATAATAATGTTCTATTCACATTCTTCGTCGCAATCAGTTCTTGGAAAATTTTGTTATTAATCATTTATATAATTGAATCTACTTCATTAAAAATTTAATTATTTTCATTTAAAAAACAAAAACAAAATAATTTATGTGTCAATCTATAGTTGAATGGCAATTTAAATCTTCCCTTTTTGCAGTAATCATATGTTCAATACTCGTTTATTTAGCAAACGTTTTACATTTTGTTATTTTGGAATCTGATTTAAGTTCATTAATATATAAGAATCGAGGAATTTTAAGAATTAGCGACATAATAGAATAATCAAAATCCAAACTTCCATTGAGAGGATTATAAAGAAAAGCATTAATTTTTTTTAAAGATGGATGTTTAATTCTTTGTGATCTGTAGCAACATACTTTTTGCCATTAAATTCGGAGGATAAAAATCTCAATGGAATATTAAAATATTCCCTGGTCAACACACAAATCGATTGGGAATTTAATTTTTAATATCAAATTTCTAAATATAAAAAATTAACAGAAAGTTTTATTGAAAATTTTCAAAATAAAGTAGATTGGAACTTTATCTCAACATATCAATAATTGTCAGAAACGTTTTTAGAAAAGTTTCAAAATATAGTATATTGGAATAAGTAGGGCCACGATTTTTTGGTGAAAAGTATTTTGCCCCAGTTTGTTTCAGTGACTCACGAGCACACCTGCAGTTTTACTTCACGGTCAGTGATTGGATGTTTCGACACTCACGCGTCTTGGGGTTCTATCCGCAAATCACAGTCGCGTGGTGTCGCATAAACCTCATTGTCATTGGCACAGTCACATGAGAGACGTTGTATTACACAAACATGCTGCCAATAACCTCGAAGCAGAACTGCAGACGTGCACGTGAGTCACTGAAACAAAGTGGAGCAAAAATCTTTTCGCGACAAAATCGCGGCTCTAGGAATAAGCTATATTTAATTTCAATAAGCCAAAAATTATCAAAAAATTGTATTGAAAAAATTTAATGTAAAGTAGATTGGGATCATATTTCTCGAAAACAAAAATTATCAGAAAATTTCACTAAAAACAAAGTAGATTGGGCTTATACTTCCGGATGTCAAGAACCATCAGAAAATAATAAAATTTCTCGATATCAAAAATTAATACAAATTTTATTGAAAATTTTTAAAATAGAGTTATCAAGGAACTTATTTCTGAATATCGAAAACTGAACGAAAATACTATAGAAAAACATAGAAATAAAGTTGATTGGGGAAACATTTTTAAATTTCAAATTTTATCAGAAGAAGTTAGGATAAAGTTCAGGGGGATAATAATTTTATGTTAGTTGATAATAATTCTGACGAAAATGAAATTAATTTTAAAACTTTATTACATATAATAAAAAATATTCCTTTAATTTTTTAGGGTTCTGGGCCTGCCAAAATGGAGAGGGTCTTAAATACGTCCAATTTATAATTTGTAAATTTTTTTCGTTCATTCCATTATTCCATTGTTCCAATATTCATTAATGAAAGTGTCTCTGGCCCCGAACCGGCAAATGTCTTCTACTAGTATGCAAGATTCACACCGATCCATTTTGACATATATTATTTTATCGGTAGATAGTCTGTAGCAAAGTCCAGTGTACGTTCCTGAATTTACCATGCATCCGGTTGGTACATTTTGAATTACGGCAGTTAGGAAAGCAGGTTTTAGTAATATTGGAGGGCTTAGAAACAGTGTTTTTAACTAGCACGGTACCCTAAAAATTACTTTACGTACTTATCCGAAACGTGTTTCGTTCATTGGCACAATTGTCACACGTGGAATAGTTTCGTAAAACGAAATTATTTACGAACAATACTACAATTAATTTGATCCGCGCGGTAGGGAGCGTTCTAAAGTTCACAAATAGGCCTAAACTCTAATGAAAAAAAGTAAATCACAAAGCTGCGTCGTTGACTTTATAGACAAGGTCGTGTGACAATTATGTTATAAATGTGACTTTTAGAACACGTTTTTTTTTTTCAACCATACCACCGATGAAATTATTTCCATACATCATCATTATTTCGTCTAAAATTACGTACACGCAATCCAAATATTATGCCACAAGCATGTGGTTCTAGCACGGATGTCATGATCTGTAGGCAACATAAGACGTATGAATTTCGTCGTCCACCGAATTCTTAAGAAATAGAAAAGTTTACTCCGTACGTTTATTTCGATCGTCGTTTATGCAGCAATTAAGCTGAGAAAAATATGTAATTACAAGTAGTCTGTACGAAATAAGCACCACATCGTACAAATATAAAGCAACGATAGTTATAATGACGAGGAAGCTTAAGGTGGCCGTTGGCCGCTTGGATGAACGTATTTTGCGCATGAGGTCTTGAAGTGCGACGACATAGTACGCGCATCACCATAGCCATCTTTAGTAGAAGGCCGCGGCCTTAGATCTGGCAACCCTGGCAGGAAGAGTCATTCTTTGTCTCGCCAAAGTCAAAGGCTTCCCCTGATTCGCCGGTATATAGAGTAGAATAACGAATCAGGTACAGCCATTGCCTTTGGAGAGACAAAGAAGTGTTAAAATGACCCTTCCTGCCAGGTTTGCCAGATCTAAGGCCGCGGCCTTCTACTAAAGATGGCTATGGCATCACGCATCCTCTTAGTCTCTAGGCGAAGTCACTGAACTGGCGCGCAATCTTCTCGCTCCTATAAAACATTCCGTGGTGACCCTGTTATTTTATTATTTTATGTTAAAGTATTATTAAAGATATAGGTGTATTGTACACACCGATACCTTTTAAGAGTTAGTTTTCGTTTGAGACACGAAAGACGGGGAAGGCGATAAGTCGAATATAACACGCCCGTCAAGCCGCTCATCGCCTCTAGGCGTTGTTGATATTTTCACCGCTACAGCAACGTGAAAAGTAAATTTTTTAAACACCTTTGAGGAGCTTCGTAATCATGTTTTTAACTAGCGGGCTGCATAGTAAAAATCATAGGAATATAGTTTTAAGTGTGTCTTATTTTCTTAGATAAACGCAATGGGAATATTTTTTTAATAGCTAGGCCTATAAAAGAAAAAAATACTTTCCGCACAACGCTACGCCACGGCTCATACGCTAGGTCCACTAACTCCTAAAAAAAGAAACGCAAAACAGAAATTTTCGCCATTTAGGCTGCAAGAAAATATTCTTTAATGAGTAGAGGTGAACTCGAAATGGGTACACACACGTACAACGTTCTATCCCTAAGCAGATATCACTCATACGTGTAGAAAAGTTTTCGAATAATTTTGTAACGGCCGAAGTTCTGCATGTCGCTCGATGGCCTAGTGAAACGAACACCTTAAAGACGCACGTATTTTCTAATACGTTATTAAATTTACTTTGGACATAATGTTTGTATCCTTTATGCATGATTTTCTTGAGTATTATTTCCATATTATAAATTATAAGCTTTTAATGTCTCATGATTAAACACAGATGCTACAGGCGATTGATAGGACCTCCTGGTTATGATGATCTGGAATCACATGTTGGCCATCTTGGTAACTGTTTATCAAGTGTTCTTAGATCTCATGTTGAACAGCAGGTCTAGACCAGGAATTTTAGTGGATACAACGCCCTGCCGGCTGGATTTCACACTCCTGTGTACACTCTGCCATCAGCTCATTGTTCACTAACTGCTAATTCAGTGAGTGGCCAGTTGTACAACTGACAAGGTAGCGCGGAAGTCAGTAAGCGTCTGCTATTGGTTGACAGTCCTCAAGGAAGAGCTTCTGTAACATTGAACCAATGGCGAAAGTAATTAATGTATACAATAGTTTCAGATCTGACGTATTTTCAAATGAATTCGCGAAGTTTCCAGGTAAATAGCAGTGACGGCTCTTGGTTGTTGCCAGGTAAGGCTGCATTTGCCAAGAGCTGTACAGGGTTGTGGGCTGGTTGACTCTACAGCCACTGACACGCTGATGTGCAGGTGCCCCTTACTACTGAGTGGTCACAACATATCTAGTAGTCGGCAAATATTTCATGGTCATTGCATGGTATATGGAGAGTTTATCAAGAGTGCGCAGTTCCGAATATCTGCAGCCCCACCTGGCAACAACCCACTATGCCGCCACTGGTAAACAGCAATTGATTCTGCTCGAAAGGCAAAGAACATTGTTGTGAATAGTTGTATGTTCTTTTAAGATAAACGCATTTTGTGGAATGCTACCATACACTCCGAGGAATGGATATAACTTACGTTGCAGAAATAACCCTAAAATATATTAATCTGAGCGCGCTCGTTTATCCCAAATAGTCTGAGTCAGTCCCCAGGAAGAACATAGTTTCTCTAAATTCACTGCCACAGTTTGAAGTCATTCTATATTTCCCTACTAGTTTCCTGAGACCTCTGCATTCCCCGAAGGAAGAGGCACGAATACGTCGCGATGAAGGAAATGAAGAGAGGACGACAAATGTATTAAGGAACGACGGAAGCTTCTGCCAGAGGGACGTTGGGAGGGAGGGGTGCAGACGTGGAAGAAATGGCGGAAATGGCACGGAACGGTAAGACGCATAGGAAGACACAAAAAAACCTTCAATATAAAATGTCTAAGGAATCGTGCCATTCTCCCTATTCCGTGAAAGAAAGAGGAAAAAAGAGCGAAAATACAAGAGCGAAAAAATTGACGTACATTTGGGTGAAAAGGAAAAGGGGTGAGGGAAGATCTTTTACGTCTTTCAGAAGACGCAGAGCTACACTCCATCGAACTATTGACTAAACTTCGTATCTTCCTCTCAGCTCTTAACATTCCTTTCCGTTACAGCTATTCTTGATGTTCACGGTTCGCAGCTCTATCAGGCACTGAGGGCTATTCTCCAAATGTTTTATTAGTGTTTATAAATATCCGTTCTATAATGATGCAAATAACTGTCAGGCCAGCCTGTGATCTTGCTAAAGATACCAACGAGTCTGCGTAAAAGCCGTAGAGGCGAAGATGCTTACATTACATACATATTTTGTACACACAATCATATGAACAGTCACAAGTTTTCTTTATAACAAGGAAGAACATTTCAATTAATTTGGCTCTGATTGGCTTGCGGCAGAGAAATAATGCTTTACAGCAAAGGTAATAAAAAATATATATTTATCGCTAAGTTTCCTTAGGAGAAATAAAATAAATTTTTTCAACATAAATTTGTCTTAAAAAAACTACAACTATCTTTGCACTAAAGAATACTATTAGAGTTGTTTTGATAGCAACATAATTTTGTTAACATTACTGCATACTTCAAAAATTATTTGCAGCAAAGTTACTTACGGTGATTCATATTCCAACAAAATGTTCCTCTGCGCGACAAAATCTGCGTAAGGCAAAGAAAGTCGTGACTTGAACATTGAAATATGATAAGTCCACAGCTGTCCCGCTTGGGTAGTGAAGATGAATATAGGATGTGAAGTTTTATTTTTTTTAATTTATTCCTTTTGACAATTCAGAATTAAGGTAAGTAACATCACGTTTCATAGGCTTGGAATGTTTGCAATGCTCTGATACTGAAATTGTGTTTAGAAAATTACAATATGCTGCTTTGGAAAACAAGTGAAATTTAAAATTGATACAGTACTATCCTAACGAAACTGAACTGCATCAGTTGCAGCAAAAATAAATAACTAAATAAATTTTTGTTTTGGAATTTTTGGAAGTAGATGATTCAGATAATATCTAAAATGTGTCACTGCTTGGCAATGTAAAACTTACTCCGTTAACATCAGTGACAAACTAGTAGTCTATGCTAAGGTAGTTAACTGTTGTATTGTAACTTTATTTGTCCGTAGAGGTATAAATCAGAAATGTATTTTCAAAGTTGTCGGTTGTCTACTGAAAATAGTGACATTTACAAGCAATTTGTAAGCAGAAAATGTTTAAAAAATATTAACAAAAGAGGCTCTGAACAGCTGTTTCCAATCCAAAATGTAGAGCGACATCTTCTGGCACGATTCCCACGTGCGAAACTCCGGGGAGTGACCCCGCCGAGGATCGAGCCCGGATCGCCTTGGTGGGAGGCGAGAGGTCTGAAAACTCGGCCACCGCTGCCCCACTGTCTCTAGTGATGATGACGAGGCTCGTATCAGCGTGACGATATACACGATGATACGTGTGCTGCTTTTTTGAGCGGTTGTAGCTTATGAAAAATATGTCGAGGTCACAGACTAAATAGTAATACAGACGTGAAATGGCGTGGCGGCTCGTTTGATACGGGCGAACTTGGCCGCTTATTGGCTGCCCGAGGTTGCTGATATCAGCCCCGTGTATGTTTGGCTCCTGCATGTTACGGCAGGTTTCCTATTGGCCTGGCTGCCGGCTAGCAGGGTAGCCGCCTTACGCTGATTGGCGGTAGGTG
>PNEQ01101593.1:0-67076 GCA_003012365.1 Medauroidea extradentata | reverse complement strand
GAGGTAGTGTTTTACTTTGTTTGTAAATTGAATTATAGCGCCAGCAATGCTGTTCTGAAAATTGATTATATATTTTTTAAAATTCAAAAAAATTTACCACTTGAAGTTAAGCAACAGCACTCTGAGTAGTTTTTTTAGAACTATAAAGGACCCAGATTTTTTTAAGTCGATTTTCTGGGATTGCATTACCACCAACACATTCACTTTGAACGGGTAAACTGCAATTTCAAATATATATATTTATTTAATTAAAGTTATCAGAGCTCAACATTACCTCACTCTGTACTTACTCAACTTGTATCTCCTCCATTTCTAAGGGTCCCTAAACCGAACCTTCATTGAGCCTTTTTCCTGGAGTTACATGGTAAAGTACTAAATTCACGTTATTTTCTGTCAGCTCGTTCGATGTCTCTTAGGCCTATCAGCCGACATTATCGCGGGCGACGCATCTTACCAATGACGAAAAGTTACACAGTAGTGTGACCTACCTCATGTACTATATCGGAAACTCACGTAAATGATACGATATCACATAGAAGCATCGTGGCCAACGTTTACAGATCCTTGGTATGCCATGTACAGCTCAGCAAAGTCTAGTACCTATGGTATTAATAATAATAAAATAAAGAGAATTTCGCGTGTCTCTTCGAAGAGCTATTAGACGTTTCACAATTCCTGGAGAGACGTTTTTACTACGTGACTTTAATTTAGAGGATGCCTTCTGACTGCGGCTCTTTGCATGTCATAGATCGAGAGTCGCTCTAGCCGTAAGGGCGGCCCATGCTAATGCATCTGATACTTCACCGCCTCTACGCGCAAAACAATGAACTGAAGTGCAGTACATCCGCCATCGGCTCGCCTGCGAATTTCAGCGCTGACCCTGTAATTTTATGAAGTATTAATGAAGATAAAGGAACGCTGTCTATTTGTCGGTTGCTCTAAAGGCGTTCAAGTGGGGAAAAAAATCATAATTTTTTATTTGTATAAAATGTGATTATTTTTGTATCCACGACTTTAGAGTACATTTTCCTACTACGAAAAAAAAAAAAAAAAATAGCTCAGCAAGTTTTCCCATAGCAATATTTCAAAGTGAATACTTGCGTATTTTTACTTCATACTAAACTTGAAAACCAGTAAACGTAATGCAATGGAAAAAATTACATCAAAACTAGACTACTTGTCACGGTCTACGGATTGAAGCATATTATAACCCAATATATAAAATTTTGTATTTAAATAAACAGTCGCTGAAAGTAACAAAAAATAAAAAAATTATATTTTTTTTTAAATACAAACATTTTCTGTAATGGGCTTTTACATACTTCAAGCAGCAGGTCGGGACGTGTAGTTATAATGTGAGTTATTAAATTTCAAAATGTTTACAGGTTTTCATGTTTTGTATGGAGTAAAATATGCAAATTTTGACTTGGAAATGTCGTTATGGGAAAACTGATTTAACTAATTTTTTAAAGAAGATAATTTACTCCCAAGTAACGTCTATAAAACTAACACTATTTCATTACAAGTATAAAATTGTAATTTTTCCAGTGGCGGCTCGTGGGTTGTTGCCAGGCACGGCTGCAGTTGCCAAGAGCTGTACAAGGTTGTGCGCTGGTTGACTCTACAGCCACTGACACGCTGATGTGCAGGTGTCCCCTTACTACTGAGTGGTCACAACACATCTAGTAGCCGGCAAATATTTCATGGTCGTTGGTCCACGGCGCGTTCATCAAGAGTGTACAGTTCTGACTATCTGCAACCCCACCTGGCAACAACCCACGAGCCGCCACTGAATTTTTCCCCCACTTGAACACCTTTAAGGTGGCCGCCGAGTTTCTGCCGTTACATGATTATCCGTAAACTACACAGAGAGGGAGGGGAGCTATCTGACGTTAGATATACACGCAGTATAATCACGCACCACTGCTTGAGTGATGTCTGCTTAGGAATAGTGTTCGTATAACGTCATAAGCGTGTTTAATAATTTCACGTTCAGTACCATTTACAATTTTTCTGGCTGCCAAAAATGTTTGCAGTCCTTTTGTAAGTATGAGAATCTTGGATCAAAATCTTTTATAAGGAATACGAGCGTACAATACACATTTGTAGAGATGATGGTATATCGCGAAAATGTTTTGTGTCACGATAGCCTTGAAAACACTGACACAACGTAGCTGTCTACAGACCAATACCAGGCATCCAATATTTCAATATCGGGATTCTTAATGGCTCAGTCAAATAGGACAACAGCTCCACATACAAGCTAAAGCCAGTAATCTTCTGGTAAGCTGGATGTGTATTGAAATCCATCAAACAGTCAACTTTTCCCGCGATAAACCATCATCTCTACACATTTGTCTTTAAAATTAGGTGATAAATGATAAGGTCACCACTGAATGTCTCATAGAGGCGAGTTTTCGGCAAAATGACTGCACACCAGAGTCCAATGACTTTGCCCGGGGGTATGTCAGTTCTACGAACTCGTCAGTTGACAGAACTTCTTTTCCTCTCCCCACTACGCTGAAGGTTATAGCGGGGCGGTGACGAATGCTGGATGCTATGGTCAATAGGGTTTCGGTTTTATGTCTGGTGTACGAACTCGTCACGTCTCGTGGTAGCCAATGGGAGGGACTATATATATAAGCACCAATAGACGGTGTATATAGTTTATGGACAGGATATAGGGATGCCAACAGGCGGTGCGTATGGTTTTGTAGAGGGTAAGAAGTGTAGGGAAGTTCTACGACCTCGGCAGTTGACAGAACATATTTAGAGGATGTGTGCAGAGTGTTTCATGGCGGAGGGAGTAAGGGGAAGTGTAGGAAAACATTCGGTGAAATGACGAGGTCGTAGAAGTGACCTTTTCCTCTTTGCGCTTAGAGACTAGGGTGAGACATGATGCACGCGTTGTGTCGTCCTTATCGCTTCCACACTTCTAAGTCTCGAACGCGCTAAACACGTCCCCTGAGGCGGCCGTTTGAAAATGACGATTAATGCCCGTTTTGGCTTTCATTTAGCTTCTCGAAAATAACACTGTTATAAGACATAACCCACCAGACCGACACAAAAACATTCTTTACTATTCGTTAACAGACAGGATAAGAAAGCATTGCGCAGTCGTTACTTGTCAGTGCTACTGAAGCTCTACACATTGTTTGGAGACCTCATAATTTTATTGGTATACAGAGAATCTGTAGCACACTTCATTGCAGTACTATGTTTAAGCTCGTATATATCCGATTTGAACATTTTCAGGTGCGACAGTATGAAAACCAAGGTCTATTTTAGTTAGCTGGAACAGGATTTTTTTTAAATGTGCATGTTGTCTTGACAGTAACAATCCGCACTGTATTTTTTTAATTGGCAAACTTAGTGTACGTAAAATAGTTTCATTAAAAACCCGGTTTCCCAACATACGAATTAATGTGGCGTAAGATGTGTCCGATTAGGAACAGCTTTCAAAGAACGTTACACACATGATTAACCAATTTAGGTCCTCGATTTTTAAAATTATTCTGAGCTGCTGAAAATGGTAAAATTAGGTCTTTTAGTGGTATTTTTAGGAATAAAAATCTTGGAGCAGTATATTTTTAATGTATAATAATGTACAATGTGCCTTTATTTGTAATAATACGACATAAAATGATAGGTAAAGGTGATGATATATCGCGAAATTTATTTGTGCCAGCATACCCTTGAAAACACTGTAGTTTCTTGTCACATGTATTATTGGGTTATGTACGTCTGACACAACGTAGTTGTCTGCAGACCAATAATAGACATAAAATATTACAATATCGAGATTCTTATTGGCTCTGTCAAACAGGTTAACAGTTCCAAGTACAAGCTAAAGCCAGTAATCTTCTGGTTAGCTGAACATGCGTAGAAACCCAGCAAACAATCAAGTTTTCCCACGATAAACCATCATTAGAGGTACGTCAATTTCGCAAATACATTCCAGGTCAAGTTAAACGCCAAAAAAAATATACTTCATAATCACGTGTGTGATTAGCTGACGGCTGTCACGAAACGCATTTGACTACTGCAAGCCAGTAGTTGATAAGGAAATTATCCATAGATAGGGCCCGGTAGTTTTCGCGAAAATATTTTTGCCCCACTTTGTTTCAGTGCCTTACGTGCACACCTGCACCTCAACTTCATTATTATTGGAATGTGTTTTGTGTGCAGTGTCATTATTCATATGACTGTGCCAATCAGTACATGGTTGACTGTGACACGTAACGCCTGTGATTTGCAGGTTTACCTTTCAGACGCTAGGTGTTATGGCATCCAGTCACTGACCACATATTAGAGCTGCAGGTACCCACATAAGGCACTGAAACAAAATGATGCAAAAATCTTTTCGCGAAAATTACCGGGCCCTATCCATAGAGCTATCGCTTGTAATGTTGTAAGCCAATGAATAATCGACTGTATTCAGAGTGTGTACAGGACTGAGCAATCTAGGCTACTGCCACATGAATCCGCGAAATTGAAGTACCTCTAATCATCTCTAGTGATAGTGTCACCACTGAATGTCTCTTAGAGGCGAGAAGACAGCATGTCAGTTCAGAGACTTGCGCCTAGAGTCCTAGGGTAGGCATGATGCGCATGCTGTGTCGTCCTCACCACCTCGGACGCGCAAAATGCGTCGCACGTTCCACAGTAAAGTGCGACGCCAGCTGTTTGTCGTAGTAGAGGACGGAAGGCAGGTAGTTGGCGAGGAACAAACGACGTCGTAGTGACCCGGCAGTTGGTCCGTCCCCGGCGCCTCGCTCGCTCGTGGTCGTTCCACCACAACGACCCTAGACCCCGGCAGTTTGTCGTTGCCTCCCGGCCTGGAAGAGTTATCGCGGACGTTAACCGCCGCTCAGCGACTCATTCCAAAATAAATAGATCCCTTCTCGGAAGAGAGGGTTGCAGGGACGAAGGGCTCGCCGCCGGTTAGCGGGGAGGGAAGAGTATACGGCGGCAGAAAGGGTTTGTGAAGACGGCGCGGGCTGCGCGGTTTAAAAATAATGTTAGTGTTGAGGTGGGTTCACCGGGGACGCTACTAGGAAATGCAGTGGTTGTAAACTGAGATCTTGCAGCTGTTGCTGGTGGCGAGGTCAATCTCGCGAAGATCTTGTCTTGCTTTACTTCACGGGACGGTTCTTTCTTGGTGAACATTCTCATTCACAGCCAGTCAAATTTCAAGAAAAACTAACATCATCTCGTTCTTTTGAAATCGAAACTTATACCTTACCTCACCTAAACCTGTCAATACTTCGTCCCATCGTTCATAAAATGGGCATCATTATTACATTTTGGCCTTATAAAATAAAGTTTAATTGACAAGACATGTTTCTTGCAGGTAAAATTAACTGACTGCATTTTTCAGACTTTTACGTAAAATTATGATGACAACTACGACGGTTATGATAATGGTGATGGTGGAAATAATCATGGTAATGATGGTGATTATTCTATTGTTGATGATGATGATGTTTGTGGTAATGATGATAGTAACGATGGAGATAATAACAGTGACACTTTGTCTTTGATGAACAAATCAGCATTTTAATAATGCATTTTTCTTATGAATTGTATCATAATTGTCAACTCATATTTTTTTTTGTTAACTATAAGACAATCTAATGTTTACGTAACGTGACATGCAGTGAATTGTGTCGTAGAGTTCGAACCTCAATTCTTGAGCTTCTAGTTACTGCAGTGCAGTTGTTAATAGTTGCAAATAACTCGTTACATCTGTGTCAACTGAACTCGTTAAAAGCCTGGCTGTTTTTCCAATCCACATTAGTGAGATTTTGGTCAGCGCATAAAATCGATGTCTTTAGTGCTTGTGAAGGGTGACATGAGGTGAGTATGGAGCAGCGCCGGAATGAATGGGCTGCGAAACGGGAGATCCCCGAGAAAAACCCGCCGACCAGCGGCATCGTCCGGCACGATTCCCACATGCGAAAATCCGGGGACCGACCCCGCCGGGAATCGAACCCGGATCGCCTTGGTGAGAGGAGAGAGGTCTGACCCCTCGGCTACCGCGGCCCCATCCATATTAGTATATATATATTTCAAGCTGGACCCGATGGTCGAATTCTTCACTATCGAAGTAAAATTTTAGTCTTCGTGAATATGATGATGTTCGAAATATATACACTGTTAAAAAATAAAACTGTTGTTTAAAAACAGGTGTAATATCTATTGGAGAGGGAGGGGTATTTAACTCATTTTACTTCCCGACACGACGATATTCAGATTTTTCTTTCCTATAGTTTTAACGTTGTTACATAACCCATGCAAAAATATAATTATTAATTAGACATTCTCTTCAATTTATAGCCATGGTACTTTATAAATATTCGAACTTTAATTCCATGGTCAGTATAAATAAGCGTCATTCCACTCCTGATACAGTGTAAGTAGAGGTAAAGAATGACATAATTATTTTAGTTAACGTTTCTTCTGGAGAAAAATCAAGCGCTAAGAAGGTGCTTTTCACTTGCTAATTACTTTTGTACTTTTTTCAGAGTTGTATAAAACACCCCTAGAAAGTATCACATAGTTAAGTGAAAATTTTTTACTCTAATGATATATTCTGCATGTATCCTTGAGGCATCAGACACTCGAAAAAAAAAAAAACTGCAGAACATTAATGTATGTACAGATTGCAAATAAAAACCTCCGCGACAAGGAGCAAACGCGAGGGTTAAAAATTATTTGTAAAGTGCTCATGTAGCCTATACATGTCTGCCAACGTAGGAAAGAGCTCCCCATAAATTGTGGAACTGCGGGAGAGCACACAGACGATATTGTTACGGCCCGTTAAGACAGAGACGTACAGACGTGGAGTACTTGCTTCGTCACTGAAAGAAAAGTATTGTTGTAGGTACCATACTTCTGTTAAAATAGGGACAACATTCCAATTTGGTTGGCATTACTATTTGCATTGTTCATATAACAATCTGTTATGTAGAAGTAACAATATTATCTATAAAAGAAAGACGCTGTTTCCTCCTTTTACAGAACATATTGTCACATCTACAGGACAGATTGTTATATGAATAATGTAGAAAGTAACGACAACCAAACTGGAATGTTGTCCGTATTTTAACAGAAGTATGGTACCTACAACAATATTTTTCTTTCAATACTGCAGCATAGTAGGCACTTCAATTCACATTCTCTCCGTGTTCAAAGAAGGATAGATTCATATGTTACATACATGCATATTTTTCTGTTATTTGTGGGCACGTCAGTTACGTTGTAAAAATCCAAACTGAAGTCGGGCAAATTTCTTTGTTAGAAATGGGCATTTCCTCATTCTTAGAGGGCGGCGGATCTCTATTCCGAAATCGACATTGTTTTGGTTTACAGGAACATTGAGGTTTCTCGCGGGCCATCGGTAGACAATCTGGGTGGCTTTTGTCACCGCGAAAACACAATTATTTCCGCAGGCAAAAGCCCATTTGTTTTAATTAGTATCAGCAAACACGTCTTGTGTAACGGTCTCTAGTCCAATAACGAGTTATAACAGAGTGAAGGAGCCACCTTTCGTGAAAAGAGTATTGCAACACTTTGTTTAAATGCCTTCGTGGTTATTGGCAGCTCGTCTTTGAGTGGAAGCGCTACTTAACTGACTGTACCAATGAGAATAAGGTTACTGCGTCACCGCTCATGTATGATGAGCGGGTAGAACTCAAGATGCTGAGAGTTATAAAAAAATCACACCATTGACCACGTAGCAGAGCTGAAACAAATTGGAGCGAAAAACCTCGCGAAAATCTACTCTCACTTCTTATGAAGTTTAATAGGCTTCTTCGATGTGGAAATTATATTGCATTGAAATGTATTTTCCAAATCACTGTAAAACCACTAGATGAGGATTTAAGAAGTTTTCGAATAAACATCTATCGGCCGAAGTTTTGCACACCGCTCGGCAGTTTGTGCAAGCGAACAACATAACAGTTTAGTTGGGATTGCTGTTGGGAGTGGCCATCATTTTACTGCTTTCACGATACTTAATTAAACATTTTTAATGAAAGCAGATATCGAAAAACTGTTGCACAATGTTGTTAAAAATTGTTCGTAATATGGAGTAATACTTTCCCCACTAATTAGTTCATTAATGAGAATTTTGTTGATTGCGTATACTGTACAACAGTTTACCAATATCTGCTGTCATGTGTATTTAAAAAATATTTAATTAATCTTAAAACAGTATAAATGTTGGATGATGGCCTTAAATTAAAATTCAAAATTAGGTATGTAATTGTAGTATTTTTAAAATGATTTCTGCATACATAAGATTAATTTTAATCACAATCTATTAACTGTGTTGTTCTATTATCTTTATTGTACACGCAGAGATGCCTGATGGACCCAACTTGTGTTACTGTGATAGCACTGGCTCGGCTGAGCTATAAAGGAAGGCAATAAAGATTAATAAAGGGGGCGGTGCACGGGGTTATCGCAGACGAAGAATTGAGGCTAGTAATAACTGTCGTAGCACTGGGAGGTCTTATGGTTCATTGCCGCACCATGTGGCGTATCTGTTCTCCGTCACTCGAACTGTGACTAGCTGGACCACCCAATTACTCGCGCCATTAACACCGACACAACGTCTTTTTTTAGACCTCGTTTCCATAAAAGTTCTCTCTGCCGGATACTCATGTGCCTTTAACCAGGTAGCTTGACGTCATTTCATCTGTCGTAAAGAATTCTCTCAATTTCACGCTGCTTTAATTCTACACTGGACTACTTGGCCGTAGGCAGACGGTTAATTTAACGTGTAACTTTTCGTGCTTTCCTGTGTACACAGTTTAAAAGGATTAAGAGTCCCGCCCACTTGCGTGTTAGACGCTTGGAAGTGACGGAACAATAAGGGTGACCTTGAAACGTGTATCAAATGCAGCATCATCACAACGAGCTAAGCGCTGAACTAGCATGCAGGATTCCCACCGAACCATTTTTATTACGACAAATCAAGCGGTGACCATATTATAATTTTAGTGGAAGTTCTGTTGCAAATTTCAATGCACGTGACAACCCGAGTTTCGTATACATCCGGCTAGTACTGTACATTTTGAAGTATGACAGTCTGGAAAGGCAGTTTTTAGCATCGTATCTTAACAACGACATTCCATCCTTGTGTCATGTGTGTTTTCTGTTCGTACATTGACACAACGGGAACATGTGAAATAGTTCCGTAAAAAACTATTTACGAACTCACTGCAACACATTTAAAGGACATGGTAGACGGCACATTTAAGTACATCAATTGAAATTCGCAGGAATTTGAAAGTCGATATAAAAACCAGTTTTAACGTCTTCTTGAAGAAATATTTTGTCTTTACAGTAAGTTCTTTATGAAAGATACAAATTTATGGCGTCATTATTAGTTCACAAAAAACTCGTTATACTTGCAACATGTTTGCTCACACTACTGGCTGAAATAGTTTCATTGTATTGCTCGTCTTTTGTTTACAGGACTTCCAAATTTTTGCAAATTTTAATAAACGTTGTAAACATTAACTTATACATCGCGCCAAAAGGGAAAAAATTGTAACTAAATCCATTTCACAACCACAAACAAAACTTTGAACATTAAAACCATGACGAAGTAAATTGCCGAATAAAATCATATATAACGGTGTCGGTGGTGTGAGAAGTACCAACTGCATCAGGGAGACGTTTATTTACGCTGTTTTTACGCTCCACACTGGCAGGCAGCGCTCGTGGCGGACGGGCGCGGAACGACCGCGCGGGACCCGGTGGGAGGATCTGTGTTTTATGTTTCCAGAGATGTCGGCATTAAATGTACGAGTTTTTACCGAGGAACATCGGCTCTCGGGAGCCCCCTCAATCGTAAACTGCACAAGCGGCAGCCGACAGCGAAGATTGACAGAGAGAAGGGGGAAAGAAATACAAGAGGAAGAAAAGGGATGACGTTACGGATGGAAAAAGGTCGCGGAGTAATAACAGAAGATGGGAGCGAAAAAGACACGGCCAGACCCTCCGGTTAGTACTACAGTGGTCCGCCGCCATATTTATTTTTCTCTCCATCTCTGTCTTTCTCTGTCGCCCTCTCCTTCAAGCTACCGCGGGTATAAATATAAAGCGGAAAAGAATGTTTTCTTCGGGAATAGAAAACACATTTGCAATAACTTTAAAACGTATGCCGAGAAGAGGTTAGGGGAGCGCAGCGCCTTGGATAGTAGGTATAGGTCTGTCATAAACACGGAGGTACTATATCACGTTGTTGGGGCTGAAAGGATCTGCTGAGAGGAAGGCAAGGAAGGAAGGGGTGGGAGCAATTGAAACGATCACCCGGTGGGGGGTAAGGTGGAGGCTAAGAGAGAAAGGAAAAAAGAACTGGGGAAATTCTTCCGAATTTAGAGAGATTTTTGTCAACTAAAAACCTTGATCACGGGCACCAATTTTCCAGAATTTCTTCCTGTCAGCAGGTTTGAAGGGTACAGGGGGAATACGTCTGTGTTCAAATATCATTACTATGGGAGGGTTGAGATAATGTGAACAATTTTGAATTCCATATTGTATCAAATAATAATTAACAATTTATTGTGACAGCAGACTGTAACTTTTGAGTACGGAATGATAAAAAATCGTATCACTTTGATTGGTACAGACAGTTTCGTTTGCATTAAAAAGTAGCAGCAAAGAATTATTTTAATCAAAGGATTAAAATAACAAGAGTTTCAGAACTGCTAATTTTATCCCGAAATATCTATTATTAGCTTAACCTAACGAAGTGAGCAGCATTGAAGGGGATTAGTACTACCAGATGTCCTATATTCTTTGTGATCCTATAATGGGTTAGTATTATAAACTTAAACAGTTTTGTGGACATACTTCATTGCGAGCGAATGTTGCTGCGTTGCATAAAACCCATCAACATTAAAAAAGGAGAGAAGTAAATAAAAGGTTTTTTTATTCTTAGGTTCTTCTGCAACTCGGCAACATTCTGTCGCAATGGCGTATGTTCTCTAAAATGGTTCCGTTTATAGTCCTTTATTTTACATCACAAGTTCTATACAAGGAGGTTTAGCCAAACATTCTACATCATTATCAAATGTTTACACTTTTTACTAACTTTGTTAATTTTAACTAGTTTCCTTCGGGAGGAAACAACCCATTTCTTTACCTGTGGGTGATTGCAGATACAGCACAAACCACAGAGGTCGAGCAATGCCAACTGTAGACAAGGTACGTAACTATGCATTCTAACTTGTCAGTGCCTAAAAGACAATAGAAATTTGACAGGACGTATTAAATGAATAAAAAGATGACGATGCTCACTGTTCCCTCTTTATTGGGAATTTGTTTTCTTAACAAATAAGTTCTTACATAATGTGCCGTTTCCAGCAACATATTTTAACACTGTGACATTCTGTTATTTGGTGGCAACTTCTGCGAGTGAAAAGTTCGCAGATCCTTGTCATAGCTGCTGGCTGAATTCGTGACTATATTACCACATGTGTCGTCAGTTAAGTGGAGTCTTTATCGGCATAAATGCCATGCGCAAGAATCATTGGCAAAACCTACTGAAAGTCAATATTATGTGCTATCAGGACAAAATTTACAGATTAGCGATGGCAGTAACTTCCGTTTAGAATATAATGGTAGAGAAGACAGAATCATTGCTTTAGCAGATGACAATTGGAAAATAATGCCTCAGAACTCAACGCCACGTTTTAATGAATGGTACATTTAAGAGCTGCAGCATTCAGTTCACACAGATCTACGCTATTCATGCAGATATCGGAAGCAATGTATAAGAAACAAACGTAGTTCGTGTTCTTGTTGCTTTGCTTCCGAACAAGAATAAATAAACTTACATTCGCCTGTTTCGGTTGGTGATGGAGAGAATTCCACAGTGGAATCTCCGGACTATAAATGTGTATTTCGAGTCAGCGGTCATATCGGAGCCCAAAGAAGTGTTTCCTTCGTTTGATATCAATGTTTTCCACACGAAAAGACCTGTGAAGGAGGGTACAAAGCATAGGGCTGACGAATTAGTATAGAGAAAACGAAGAAGTGAGAATCAGCACCCGGATGTGTGCTTTCCTAAAACCTAATGATGTATGTGAAGGTTGGCTCTTAATTCACGAAGAATAACCCTCAGACTTAAAACTAGAAGAGTTCTTCGATTGCTTTATAGACCAGTGGCTTGAATCTGAAGTGACCACCTGTGCAGCTATGGACACGGTATAAGCGAACGAACCGAACTAATAATGCATTAGAGGGCTGAAACAATAAAATAAATGCGTGTATTGGTAAACCACACCCGAAGATACCTGTATCTTGCTCGAAAAGTGAAGCCGATAACACCAACAATCTATATATAAGGATAGATCTTAATTTAGAAGGGTGGAAAAAATAAAGAGTTGTACGTCAGCATCGATAAGAATAAAAAAAATTGCGTGAAAAAAGAATTACTGGGGATTTTAAGAAAACATTTAGAAATCATTGCCTACGTACAAATTTTAAACTAATATTTCGACACTGACAATGCGACTTTACGTAGATGCGGAAACAATAGTAATAATAAAATTTTAAAAATGTTAAAAATGAAAATAAAAAAATACAGTAAATTTTAACAAAAAAAAAACAGACTGTTTTTAAACACACCAGCGTAGTTCTGATTACATCAACGTAGTTTTGACTTAAAAGCCAAAATATACTGGCTTCTGTGACAGTATCAGGCCTGGAAAAAAATGAGAGAGGAATCAAATTTTAACCCCATCCCCCTTATCACTACACCAACATCCCATTACTTTTCTTTCTTTTTTTTCCTGTGGTGTTCGGTGACATGATTATTTGGCTGGCCAGGACAGTAATTGGCCGTGTTTGTCATTCCGATGATGTTCAGCTATTGGCCTGAACTGTCGTTGTCCGGAATTCCGGAACTTTCAAGCAGTTTATTTTATTAATAATATATTTGTGATGGCTGTTTTTTGTCAGTAAGACTTATTTGCCAAGACTGAAATGCTGTACAAGATAACACCGCAGATGCCACTCACATGAGATAAATATATCTATTTTGTAGCATAAACTTAATATTCTACTTATTCCGCATACCCCGTGTGTGTATTGAAATATTTTACAGTATTGTTACGTGTAGTACACTCATTCCCAACGTGGTCAAATTACCGGAACTGTCTGAAATGATACTTATGTGCGTATTTCACGTACTGTGGAAAGCGTTTCTTTAGTAGCTGCACTAATAATATTGTCGCCAATATCATTTATATTCAATCATAGTTTAGGATCTTTAAGGGGCCTCTCTACCCCTGCTTCAAATACAGTACTTTGCAGCGAGTTACATCTATTCTATTTTTACGAAACTATTTAGAATGTATAATATTTGTATATCTACGAAAATAACACACACTTCAAACTATGTCACTGTAGTTTTAAAAATTCGGCTTGTTTATTAGAAACACCATTTTCGGGCCCCTCAAAATGGCTAAAAATGGCTTTTCCAGACTGCCTATCTGTGAAAATAACAACAGGATTTGAAAAACACAACTATAGAGACAAGCGTTAGACTTTGAACCATTCTGTCCACAAATAAAATAATGTGATCACTGTTTAAAGTCCTATAGGAAAAATAATAATAGTAAAAACACTGCATGCCAGCTGAGTAGCTTGCGCGGAAAGGCGATAATACATTAAATACGTCGGTCAGTGGCAACCTTACCGCTCCTGCCTCACACACTCAAACACAGCCTATCTAGGGAGGACCCTTAAGACAGTGATGAAGAAACAGAATCAGTGCAAATTTATCCGCGATTTGACTCAGGATTTAAACTCTTAGTAGATTTTCGTGTTGTTTCAGAGCCGACTGTGATGGGAATGTTAGTTACATTGTGTATTTCTGTACTCAAATGTACACAGTACATCATATAAATAATTTTACGATGTCAGCTCTGCAGTTTTGATGACGTATGGCTTCAGAATAATGAATAGCACTGAGTTTTAGTGAAATGAATTAGGCACCAGTTTGTTTCACTGCATTATGTGCATATCTGCAGCGCTGCTTCATTGTTATTGGCAGAACGTATTAGTGCAGAAACTTTACTCATTTGACTGTGCTAATCGGGTCAACGTTACTGCGACGCTTCACGTCTTGTGATTTGCGGGTAGAACTATGAAACGGTGAGCGTTAAAAAATCCAATCACTGACCATGAATCACAGCTTCACATAATACATGGAAACAAATGCTGCAAAATCCTTTTTTCAACAATATGCATTGGTCTATGTATGACTCAGACTAATGCATGCTCTCTTTCTCTCTCTCTCTCTCTCTCTCTCTCTCTCTCTCTCTCTCTCTCTATATATATATATATATATATATATATATATCCCTGTGTAATACTAGAAAGTAAAATATGTAACGTGCTGCTTCATAAAACACATGTGCGAAGTTTACTCCCGTCTTTACCAGAAATGGAACCCTCGATTGGAGCTAAAAGGATCCTCAGTGCTGGAGGAACGCGTGGGAGATTGTGAAAGTTGAAAATTTATACCTACACTTGGGAGCGCTTTAGATGTAGGCTGGCTACTCCTCTGGACGTTCTTAGATGGCAACTAGAGCGATATTTTCCGCTTATGGTGCCTACTTGAACACTTAGATGGAAAAACTCCGTTCTCGCTTTGAAAATATGAATTAAAAATAAATGATAATTAATGATTGAATAAGTGGGATAACGTAATCTAATCTAAGTTACCTATATAGTAATGGTAGAATATTCCTGAACATATTAATTGATATTCAAATTTCAATTCAAGCATGCGTGTTACAAGCTGTATTATCTTTGTACGAAATTTTAAATACTAATAAGTGGACACTACGTTTTTGTAAAAGTTTATGAATTCTTTTTTATTCAACTTTCGGCTGATATAATTTTAAATTCCACTTACGATATTGCCCTTAATTATTTGTAGTAATTATAACGGAGTAATTAGAGAAACTTCAGTGACGTAGGCTATAATATTTGGCCTAAACGTAGTCCAAAATAATAGCCAAAGTAGTATAAAAACGTAAAGAAACGTCACCGAGGCGTGTTCGCGGATAAACCACAGCTGCCTACGCTGGGTCTTGACGCCCTCGTTGTTTTGCTAACTCGTTCCGTTGCTTCAAAATGCTTACAAGGGAAGTTATTGCGTTCTTATGAATATATCCCTATAGCATAGCGGCGTGCTTATAAATGTGATTTGAATATAGTTCCTGTATTTACCAGTTTACGGTTAGTTCTAGCAAAAGTGTCATCCAAATGTAACGAAAAAAATACTGGTATAATGTATTGTTGTTGTTATTATTATTATTATTATTATTATTATTATTATTATTCGCTAAGATACCATACAACTATGACGAGAAGTAATTTTTTTATGTTTTAAAAAGTTTTTGAAATGGTAATTGATGGTTAAACGAAATGTTTTGGGCATACGCAATTATATCACTGTGTCGTTACAGAAACCCAAGAAATAGACAAGAAAATAATGTAAGAAACAAGCTTAGTTTGACTGAAAAAAAAATTAACTTTTTTCCCAGTGGTAGGCATATTAAAAATGTCGAGGCTTTGTCATCGCTGTACTGGGTAGTAGACATTGCATGATAAAAATGAAAACAAAGTAGAAAACACTTTAATAACTTTCTAATTTTATTAAATTATTTGATTTAACGAAGGATAATCATATATCGCAGCATAGTCGAGAAATCTTCAGATGTGGTAGGCTAAAAGTAGGCCTACATATTATTGTTTTAAGTTTTAAGCAATTTTTTTTTTCAAAATTGTTATGGTAGCAAGATCCGTGACATGCACACCATCTCTTACATCTTAGCTGAGGCAGACGTTCAGTTACACCTAAAGCAATACTTTGTGTATACATTTTTAGAATTATTTTGAATATTTACCTAACAAATGACATTATAGATTCTGTAAAACTTCAGAATTAAGTATAATGAGATGATTATGCCACCCCCTCCCAGCCCTAAAAAAAATTTGCGAAATAATAAAAATTATGGACCCAAATTTGGTTTTAAAACACCCATTAAATAATATTGGCTCAGAATTGTAATTTTTACGGGAAAACCAGAAAATCTCTATTTTGCACTTCACACAATTTCGTGCATTCACAAAGCAACTATGTGCCCTACCCAGCTGTTCTATGTAGCTATTAGTTTCTCGCGCTCTCTCTGTTTTTTGCTGATCGGCAAATACGTTCTTGCCACAGCTGGCCTGCTTTGTAGGCAGCGCGATCTTGAATGCTCAACCGCGTATATTCTTGCAAACCCTAAACACACTATAACATAATATTTTAGTCCTTAAAAAATTTATTAAATATACTTTTCAATATAAGCACAGCAGATTGTGTTAGAAAAGTCATAAAGAGCCCGTTGAAATTACATAGATTTAAGATTGGTTTGTTTAATCTCACTCAATAGCAATAATTGGTTTTATGTCATTTATGTTAAATTTGGTTTTGCATACCGACGAGAGCCGCCGGGTTTAAGAGAAGTTTTTAATTGTGTCACGTCCAATTAACCCTTATCGCAGTGGGGAAGAGAGAAAGCTGTAAACATGAGATGCTAGCTGGCTCGAGACCTTGAATTGGTGTGGGAAACAGAACTCACAGGTTGGAAGAAGGTCAGCGTAGGGGCGTGGCTTCACCTACCCCCTGCTATGAAGTTTAATATTTACTTAATTATTAGTCATCATAAAGGGCCGAAATTTTGTAAATAAGTTGGAGTATATGTTAATGTCAACCTGTTGATTACTGAAAAGAAATATTAAACCGATACGGTGGAAAGGTCGGTTTAGTTTTGTCAACCGCCCAAAGAGACTACGATTGGTTGGGAGTATAAGATTTTTTTATATAGAAAGAGCGCTTGGAAAGTGTCGGTTAGGGAGCTTGAGGGGTGGTTGTGCCTGGAGCTGCGGACGTTCGCGGGAGACCGCATTTCTTCGTGGTCGTCATCAGGGTGTTGACGCACCCACTGTGATCTCTGGCGTGGTTGGTCGCGAATGTCAGCAGGTATATATTTTAAGACTCTTTGTTTCTCGTCACCAAGGGTTGCGCTCGTGGTTCGCCGTTTCTTGGAGACGCGGCGCTGTGCGGTTGTTTCATATAGGAAGCCAAGAGCGACTTTCATTAATATAAAGCACCTAGAATATCTCATGGGACTGACAGACTGAATTCGGAGTTTCTAAAGTATCCAAAAATGAAAGAATTTCAGGTATTAATATTCATTATTAGTAGCACATACCATAAAAACTGGAGCATTTATCAAATTTGTATGAATATTTCTCTCCAAATGACCGAGGAAAGTTAACAATACCTACCCCAGTGAAAATACTCTAGCGTAATATTACAATTGGAGTCAGGGGTAGCCAAACTAAAGGCAATAGCGATGACAAGTGGATTTCTACTCATATGGAAAAATACAGGTGCTGCAAAAG
This sequence comes from Medauroidea extradentata, assembly GCA_003012365.1. Lineage (NCBI taxonomy): Eukaryota > Metazoa > Arthropoda > Insecta > Phasmatodea > Phasmatidae > Medauroidea > Medauroidea extradentata. The sequence continues at coordinate 49,589 of PNEQ01101593.1, read as the reverse complement.
TGCCTGTAAATATTTTAGGGAAACAAACCTCAGCATAAGTCAGAAAAGTAATATTTTCTGTACTGCAAATCACATGACGTACAGTGCTATATTGCTTGGGCAGGCTGAGTAATGCTATCTGAGAATATAACATCGGACAACGCTTACCGTCCAATTAAATACGACTCATCTGGTATGCATGGCATTCTTCAGTATCACGATCCAGTCCGCGCACCGTGAGATATAGAGCACGTCATGTGCTTTGAACTGCAATGTACAAACGGTTCATTTTCAGATATATGCTCACATAACATTTTTCTGTTCTTCCAGATATGGGGATTTCCTCCCCAAAAATATTGACATTAATTTTTTTTATCAACAAACTGTTTTTTTTCTCACTATTTAGGTCTTTCGACCTGTTGCGAACTTCAGGCATTTTAATAATCGTTGGTGTTGCCTTCGTTTCCTCGGTCTGCCTGCATTTAAGAAGCCTTTTGTTTGATAACCTTCATAGTGTCAGTCCATGGTCACAAAGACAACGTTAAAACCAAAGACGATATAAACGAACTAGATTGGTATGGTGCTTCTTTTGTTACATGATCAAATTGAACGCTGATATACTGCAGCTGAAGAAAGGGAATTGTGTACTTTAGCAAGAGGTGTGGAGAATTGTGGGGAGGGGGGGGTTGTTGGACAATTTTTTTCAACAAAAAAACATTGGTGTAGGACATTGCGTGTTATTAGCTGCAATATGGTGTCGTTCAATTTGGTAACACATAGATATAGACCGTCAGCATCGGTCTTTCACACCTTGGTTAAAACTCCCTATTGAATATTGCATATGGAGGTAAGAAAATATACAGGAGACAGCGTGTTGTAACGTAACTGAAGCCAACTTCTTGTGCTTTGTAATATAGCGACGAGGCTTTTGAAGGTTAGGAACACGCTCCTGAGAATAACAAAAACCTCGCCGAAATTAGTGATCATAATATATGTAATTAACACAGTTTAGTAACTATTTATGTACGTAGACCAAGCGCTTGTTTACGAACTTATCACATTGTGATAGATTAACAAACATGGGGTCACCATATTGACTCTCACAAAACAGGTGGCTTTAAACATATCCCATACTTTTCAATAGGCATGACTATCCTTGGAAATATTGTATTACCATCACGAAAAAGGCATGTATAAAGAACAGCTAGTAAACAAATTCTTCGGATTCGAACATTCAGGGATGAACCGGCACTACAGTTCTGCCATCCCGGGAGGTCCAGCGGACTAGCGCAGCGACGCTCCATTTGCATGCCGCGACGCGTCGTAGCTGCGCGGTGCCGCTACATAAATATCTGCGGTGGCGCTACACGGCCGGGGAAACATGGTCGTGGGTGCAAGGGTGGGGCTAAGTGCCGCGGAAATTTAGTGCGGTCGTGCTCGCAGATTGCGCATTGTGTCTCAGGGCTGCGGGTACGTGTAACACCATGCGAGTGCGCGGTGCACATTGTCGCCGTGCCGCCGAGACCGACAGCGCTGTGTGTCAGCCGGAGAGAAGGGGGTTGTGTTCTAGTAGAGAGGGCGAGGTACTCACCTCTACGGCGGTGAAAGGCGGGAGAAATATCACCGAGTAGTTTCCCCTCCACAGTCGGAGTTAACACCCGATGGGAGATCCCTATATTCTACTCAAAATCATAAGTATTCACATGTGTAACAGAGGCGTAACAACTAGGGACGGGGCAGGGTATACATCTCCCCCTAAATGTCGGAAAAGGCGCCAAAAATAATAGTTAACACGCACCCGAATGTTGATCAATGATTTTTACACGTGTGTTCTAGCAGATTATTCTTATTTCCTTACAGTTTTTAGCTATTGCGAAACATGTAATTTTTTTCTCATTGAATTAAATTCAAATCTGTAAGGCAAGTCCAAATTCCTTATTAAAAAGAAATTGCCCATACATAAACCGAACAGCTTGTTTCGTCAGTGATGTAAAATTATGTTAGATGGGGCCATTTACCTTACACGTTATAGTTTTCGGACAGAAAACATTTTCTGCATTGAGATGCAAAAAAATAGTTCTACAAAATTTTATATGTATAACGTATACTATCCTATACCATTCATCCGATTGCGCGTACACCCGCAAAGGTTTCTGACAAAAAATATATTCATAAGAGGAATGGGTTGGAAGCGGGAACAAACGGGCTTGGGGGTGAGAATGAGATACACAATATACTAAGTGAAATTTGTTAATAAAACGGTCATTAGTGACGTTCATCGTCATGTAGCGCTAAATCGAATTTTTAGACAATTTTTGTTAAATAGTTTTTTACCGTAAATTATCACTTTTAATATTGAGTCACGACTAAAACAATTAAAAATTTACTTCCCCTATCTTTGCTCGAAACAAGTTGTGGCGCTGGCAGTGCCTTTAAGAGCGCTATACATCTGGCATATGAACATTTTTGGAGTGTGTCAGGAGATTTTTTAAAAATAAAATACTACTAAACGTGTTTCGAAATCTTTATCTAAGAAAAAAACACATTAACAATAATGCTTCTCTATTTTATTTTTATAGATATCATGCTTATAAAAATGGATTTTTTGGGGGATGGGGGGGGGGTAGCTCAAAATGGCTAAAGTTAATTTTTCAGTAATCTGTAAGCCTGTAAGGGCTCGTCCAAGTCAAACTTTGTATGTTACCGTTTTAAGGAAGGCACTAAAACCAACTCACTTATCAAACTGAAAAATTCACAGTAACGAAGTTGTAGTCTACATGTTCACCTATATTAAAATACAAAATAAAATATTTTTGAATTTTGTTTATTTTAAATGCTATCACTTTTATTTTCAAAAAAATATATTCTTTGTTTCTATATACGAGAAATTGTAGCCTGCGACATATTTATCCAATGTGAATTTTTTCAGTTTTGTTTGTGTGTTGGTATTAGTGTCGTCCTTAAAACGGTAATATGCAACTTTTGAGTTTTACGAACCATTACACGAACACTATGACAAAAAAATTTCATAAGAGAAAAATTTACTCACATTTTGTGTCTAAAATAAGAATATATATATATATATATATATATATATATATATATATATATATATATATATATATATATATATATGGTGCAAATGAAAAATAAAAACATGGCTATGAAAATTTCTGTAGAACGTGCCCTTAATATAACCACGTCGAGAAGAGATTCAACGACCGTGTATACAGTGGAAACAAATGGTCCGAGCTCTTACGTAGTTATGGCTTCGCTGGAAACGGGTTGTTTCAAGTGCCGAGACAGTTTTGATGGTGAAAACAGTTGAACGGGCATTAGTAGATACACTAGGGCAAGATTATACTGTATGTTGAATAATGATAAAAACCAAAGTAAACCTAAATGCATGTTAATACACCACCATACCACGAAATTAAATATAATTAAGAAATAAATAAAAATAATTGAAAAAACTGTATTTATTTGTAAAACTTTGATTATTTCCTTAAAAAAACCTTTTTTTTTTTAGTGTACTAATTGAAGGAAATACATATTTTCTGATAATGTCAAAATTTGCGCTGGAATGAATGATTTGAAATCCTGAATGCAGATTACGACTGCAGTGTTTGTTTTCGTTTATGTTCTTCAGTCTCTTATTTCGTATTATATTTATCCTCAGTTAAATATCTTTCAAAAGTTACGTGTTTCAATTTATGACGGATATAATGGTGTAAGTGTAAGTTGAAGGAATTTACTTGTGTAACTACGATCATTATCGGATGAGTTAAAAAAACGTACATCTTTTATCAAATATTATTTTGTCCAAACTGTGGACATAATTTCGGTATATTTCATCAGTATAGCCTACTGTTAAACGATATTTCGTCTATTCACTTCAGAAATAAAATTTCAGGAAAATTATCATTAGTATGGAACTCAGCATTTTGTTATGAACACACACACACGTACACAAACACACACACAAAAAAAAATATATATACACACACATATGTATAGCAGCTTTTTTAACTTTTCAACTCTGCAGTTTAATTTAAAATATGAACCTGTTTTTTTAATGCAGTGAAGCTATTCAAGCAGCATTGTTGCAGTACAGAATTTTCAATAATAATTTTGAATTGGTGTATTTAAGGCAGCAAAAATTATATTTTGTTTTGTTATTTGTGGTAAATACTGTTTTACTTGCTTGTGTACATAAAAAACTGAAAATGGCTGTGTATACAACACTTTATAGTCTGTGGTTTATGCATTATGATATTCGAAAATCAAATTTTCACGGTTTTAAGAACTTGCCCATTATAATTTACTTACAAAAATAACATATTGAAGCGAAGAAAGATTATGTATTGCCGAACTGTATGAAAATATTGATATCACTCATAACGGAATTTTTTTTTAATATTTTTTAAACATTCGTGAATAAAAAGGAAAATACTGGCACATTTAAGCAATCATTTTAAATGCAAAAATATTTCAGTGTGTTGACATCAGTGTTACCATTCCTAACGTAATAGTATTTTTTTGTCAAATGTTCTTGTTATTGCAAAATACTTTATGCTATGAGCATGTCTTCAAAACAATAACAGTTTGATTTTGATACTTTATGAGGAAACTATGGGATGTGAAACAAGCTCCGTATTTAAAAAATTCGCCAGCGTTTATGTATAGGACTATAACAAAAGTTGGTATAAATAAAAATTACGAAATTAATTTAGCTGCGAAGTAGATTTAACTGAAATAGAAATAATTTCCGTGTCTCATCATGTGAACGTATTTGTATCCTTGCTTCACGAGAAGTCTCGGTTATCGCATTACTCCTCTCCAACCCTCTATCTGAACTCTGTCACCCCAGTCCTTTCTTTTCTTCTTTTTTTTTTCCCCTAACAACCGAAGTTAGTCCCAAGTAGGGAAATGAGGCCGAAATATGGCACTTCCTCTCGCATAAACCGGGCTGGAGGGGGATGGTGTTAGTGGGGCGTAATTCTTCTACAACGATAAAAATGCGAGAAACTAATAAAGACGGATTTAATTTTATTCCTTGCATTTTTTTGCTTCCCCCGTTTAGACGAGCTGAGAGTTGAAATTAATATGCACGAAGGAGGAAGAATTGGCTTATCGTCGGTGTCGAATGGCTTCTTTTTTTATTCCCACAAAGAGGAAAATTTCGATATCATCATACGTAAACGCTTTATATTAAAATTTCTGTGATATACGGAGCTTATTGTCCTCTCGAATTGATGTCGCTGGCATTTATAACGCAAGTTGTAAATTTACAAAACTAAATTAAAATATGGTGTGTATAAATCAAGAAGCTATTGAGTTAACTGATTAGGCTAGTTTCGTGAGTAATTTCCGCGTACTTTACACCTTACTAATGCAGCAAACCAGGTGCTAGCTCAGCTTCATAAAGCTATTAGCAGTTATCTACTAAAATTTTCGAAAAAAAAAAAAAATTAAAGTATTATTTTGTAACGTACAATAACAATTTATGTGATAGACATTTCCACTGAAAAACATCAAGTAAATAAAAAGGCACAGTTAAATAAGTGAGTGAGAGATCTTTGGTCAGCGCTTAACAGCTAGGTCTCTAGTGCTGGTGAGGGGTGACATGATGTGAGTATGGAGCAGCGCCAGAATGAATGGGCGGAGGAAACGGGAGATCCCCGAGAAAACCCGCTCGCATCGCCTGGCATGATTCCCACATGTAAAAATCCAGGTACCTACCCCACCGGGAATCGAACCCGGATCCTTTTGGTGGGAGGCGACAGGTCTGACCCCTCGGCCACCGTGACCCATTGTAAATAATTGAAGGATGTTTAAAAAGACGGTGGTAACCCACAATTTCAAAATATTTGAGTAACCAATTGTACATTCCGATATAAGAGATTAATCAATTCGACAGCAAACGGCAGCACAGTGCACTAATGATTATATTTGAAGCCATGCTTTTGTATCTTACTACACCAACATAATAGTTTTTTTTTCTATTGTTGTGTGGTTGCTTATTTTTCATTGGTTGTATTCTATAGTAACTAAAACATAACATTTAACAATAATGATTTTAATTAAATTTCCTCTTCAATTTGCCTTTCAATTACGTATCTAATAAAAACAATAATGAATGAATTTCATGTGACCTGCCGTTTGCTCCTCCAATGGAGGACTTAGGTTAATAATAAAATATCGAATAAAATGTCCCAGTTTATTAACAAAACTTATCAGTATTATTGACAGAACAATACGTAACACAAACTTCATCGCTGGCGTCTAACCATCGCTGCTATCAGCGCAATGGCGCTAAGACTCCGTCTGTAAAGTCAGGGTTTGAGCGTATCCGAATCTCCACAAATAACTGTTCTGGGAATAAGGTCTTTTTCTAGGAAAGGTAAAAAAACTGTTGAGTATAGACGTCACTTTAGTACTACCATATTTCATAAAGAAGGAAAAAAAAAAAACAGTGAATAGGGCTAAAAATACATTTTAAGGTCTTCGTCGCTCAGGTTCCTTGAAGGCGCCACCTACCAAGCGTTTAAAATACGTTGCAGGGTGTTTGTTAATACGTTTTTCCCCCAAGCTATTTCACATGTGCCAATGTAATAAAATAAAACACACTACGGACAGGGACGGAATGTAATGTCATCGTTAAGACACCATACTCATTAAAAATATTGTTTCTTAGACTTTTGACATAGCTAAATCACTGTTTTCAGACTGCCGTACTTCAAAATGTACTAACCGCATGTATGTGAAACTCAGAAACGTGAACTTAACTTTACTACAGCCTCTTCGCCAATAAAATCATATAGTCGCCTTTTAAAGTTCCATAGTAAAAATGGTTCAGGGAAAATTTTGCACGCTAGTTCAGCGCTTAGTCGTTGGGACGATGTAGAATTTGATGCACGCTTCAAGATCGCCCTTACAGCTCTGTCACTTCTGAGCCTCTAACGCGCAGGTAGGCGGCGACCTTAAGGGTGTTCACGTGGTAATAATTCATAATTTTATATTTATACTAGATAGTGTTCCTTTTATATACGTTACTTGAGCCTACATTTTCCATCTGTAAAACTTTATTAGTTCCCGTAGTTTTCCCATAGCGGCACGTCAAAGACAGAATTTGCAAGTTATGGGAAATTGGAATAACAAAAACCAACTGACTTACTAGAATGAAATGACACTGAAATTATATATTATGAGCCATATGCTAATATATTTTAAACACTTAATAAAGTTATTTTGTCTTTTTAAAAATTGCCAAAAATGAAGTAAATTGTCATAATTTTCAGATTTTTTTTAAAAATGTTTTTTGAAAACAACTGGAAGAAACGGTGAATGTTCACTGATTCACTAGTGAGATGTTGGCACTCTTAAAATACATCGGTGAATATTCACTAATTAAACACTGACTATTAACACTGATTCAAATTGTTGAAACTGCTTCATCCATGAGCGTTAAACACTAATTCAAGTTTAGAGTGCAGTAATCACAAAACAGAGCTACAGATGTGCACGTAAGACGCTGTAGCAAGTTGGTGCAAAATTCCCGCAAGCCAAGGAACCCGTGAATTTTTCCCGTCTCTACTGTTTACATCAAACCAAAAATGGCAAATTATAACTGGTTTATAGAGGGAAAAGTTGGCCGATTACTAGCCTCCAGTACAATATGTCCATATGTGACGCTCTTCTATTGTTATTTGCGTGTCCCCATCTGATACGGTCAGGCTCGTATTCAAAAGGGAAGGGGGAATGGCGGCATGCCACCCACCCCTCACCCCTGAATAAATCCAGAAATAAATAACCGTCATGATGTGTGTGTTTGTAAAAATATGAAAATTTCTTACTTGTGTAATTCAAATTCTTGGACAGGAAACTCCTTAAATAGCAACATTTTGCACCTTAAAATCGTATCCCCAGACCTCCCGCTTTTGGTTTGGGGTGTATGCATATATAGACTGTTGAATCCACCACTGGACACGGCCAATGATATCTCCGGTTTGCTGCTACTGAATATTAGTGATTCGTCTTTAAACATCTACATACACTGGGGAAAAAAAGCTAATTCGTCTCCACAAAATATTTTGTCATTATTATGGCCGTGAACTTTTCGCTGAAAATAATTATGCCTCAGTTTGTTTTCAGTGTCTCATGTTTACATATGTAAATCTGCTTAATAGATAGTGGTTGGGTGTTTTAACTCACGTGTCTTGAGGTTCAACCTGCAAATAACATACTTGTGGTGTTGCTGTAACCTTATTGTGATTGGTACAGTCAAATGAGAGACACGTCACGAAGACACACTGCCAATTACAATGAAGTACGGCTGAGGAAGTGCACGTAAGGTATTCAAACAAAGTGGGGCAACATTCTTAGTCGTTATGGACCTTGCCAAAAAAAATTTTTTTTTTTGTTATGTTAGCAAAATTGTTTTGCTGCTCCAAATAACTTTTTGCCGTTACTACAAAAAATTTAGGTGAAGTACATATTGACGAAATATTTTGTGGTCTCTACTAAATAGTTTTCCCTGTGTAACCAGGTCGATTTATGTTTTGCAAAATACGGTGGTACCAAAGTTTTGGCCAGGTTCCAGTATTTCTAATTATAACGCTTGTTAATAAAGTAGCAAGGCTGACGTTCTGAAAAGGAACACAAATCTTGAGTGCATAGCATGGAGGTCTGCAGACACCCACGGTCGCCGCCCGCTGGTCGTAAACACCACGTGACAGAGTGCGGGACAATTGGTGCACAATGGCAACGAGCTAGTGGTCGGCAGGTCAAGAGTTCAACCGTGCGGCAATTGCTGCTTGTTCCGGTGCCCCGGGTGTTTACAGCCACTGCTTGTTTCTAGTGACATTACACTTCTCTGTCCCGACCACTACGCTCAGCGAGAATATCATAAGAGAGTCCTAGCTCCCATCTGAAACAACAAGAAACTTTACTTTCGCACAATACGCCCGACGTAGGCTAATCTATAGCTACAATTCACCTTTACATAACACCAACGTCTTAACATGCAGTCTAGCACAATTTTCATTTTTTTCTCGTTAAATGTTCATAACGTAATTTTTTTGTTAGCCTATTACATGTATCTTTCTTACATTCTAAATTAAACTGACCATTATGAGAGACATATTAGTATAAATGCATTATTTCAATTCGTTGTTATTTCATTGCCACATTTATTTTTCGTTCCATGACAAGCCCGAAGGAGGTAGGGTATCTTCGGCAGTCTTCGGTTAAGAGTGAGGGATAATCGCCATCTTGAATTTTTGTATTTTTGTAATAACTTTTTTCTGGGTAAGTTTTTGGAACTTTAACTTAACTACGGAATAGAATACACATAGATAGGTTTTTAGACGACATACATTTTTATTTTCCGTTACTGTTGATACTGATCGAATTGCAGTAAAGAATGTAATAAGAATTTTCCAACTGCAATTCGGTCTGTAACAAGAGTAACGAAAAAAAAATGTATTTACGTTGTCTAAAATTTTATCAGTACGTATTCTAGTCCGTAGTTAGGTTAATTTTCCAAAAATTACCGAAAAGAGAAGTTATGACCCAATATACGAATATTCAAAATGGTGACTATCACTCACTCTTGAGGATTCATTTTACCTATCCCAGTTTCGAGCGCCTGAGTACGCTATACATTACGTTTATGCTGTTTCAAACAGTTCTCAGCTGAAGAAACGGAGTCAGTTGTTTCAGTTGATGGGGTGGTATTAACTGACAATATTTACTTAATACATTTCTACCAACTAAGGAGAATTAATAATTTAAAGATAACATAGCCTCGAGGAACTAGAAATTCTTCAGCAACTATGCTGCAGCCAAATAAGTTAACTTTAGCAAGATTATTTATCATTGGAATGTCATTTTTTGCATTAAATATATGACTGCATTAATTACTGTACACGTTTTCCAGCTATAGGAGATAGAAAAAAAATTGGAGTGTCAGAATTGTAATAAAGAAAACAATACCTATCTACAACAGTCAAATATAGTTGCGTTACTGTATAAGCAATAAACTGTGTTGAGAATACTGGATGTCTGCTAGGAAATTATATTTAACGAATCATATATTTTAAAATACGGCTTATTAGAAAAATACATATGCGTGAAAGGAAATTTTAAACCAATAGCATTTATGTTCCTTCGTTTAACTGGTAAGTTAAATTACTGGACACAAAATAGCTCGATGTCTTGCGCAATTTGCAGTAAACACTTCGTTCAGTTACTGCAAATAAAAAACCCTGCGTGTTATGTATGTTATTTGCTGTATTTATCTGTACACTATATATCCAAGTTAATTTAGTCTGATCAGAAAACTTTACTTCATTTCAGTGAATACTAATGATTTGGAAATACAGAAATTTCTCAGAATAATGACATACGTTAATTTTTGGAGCTAATAGTTAGACACCGACAGTGTACGGACCGTCAAATGTGGATACTTTTACATTATGTTTTGTGACCATTTAATGAAGAAATAAATACGTATAGTTAAATAATTAAACCCTTAAGTCTGATTTATTCAGATAAAGTTTGCTAATTCTTCACCAAATGGCACCAAATTCAATATTTTGAGTCGGTCACTGTTACCCTTGCAGTCAAAGTATTTATATTTGACGGTAGTGAGAAATTTGAAATTTCCACAAAGTTACATAATTGTAATAACGTGTAAAGTAAAATAAACTTGTCTGTTCCTCATCAGAAACCGATCTCCTTGGGACCACGGTCGTAGAAGAACAGGTCTGGACACACGTCTGTAAACTTGACCCCCTTGTTGTTTGGCTGCAGTTCACCTAGTTACCGAGAATGTATGCATGTTTGGCGCTGCTGTCAGGGCGGTCGAGCTAAAACTCCGCCCACTTCCCTCTCACTGTTTATCAGAACGTATTTATTATCAATTTATGAAATACTCCCTTAGTTCACAATCCTAAAATGTGGCTTCAGCAATCTTTATTTACTTTATAATGTAAAAACTTGAAAAAGTGGGCGGAGTTTGAGCTCGACCGTCCTAATAGTAGTGCCAAACTCTCACAACATTCTCGGTAACTTGGTAAATTACAGTCAAACAAGGGGGTCAAGCAAAATACATTGGTATATAGGCGAGTGTCTAGACCTGTACTTCTACGACCGTGCTTGGGACACAAGCGTTTGCAACATTTCCATATCATAAATATCCGCAAATATCGTAAAAGTACAATATGGGAAACTACAGCTTTTAGCACTTTTCAAACGCGAGACATGTTGCAACAGCGTGAACTGGAAACACTAGCAATGTTCCCATTCTTATGTCTCTATTTTCTATAGTGGTTATAAAATTAGAGACTGAATTTCTCTTAGGCTAGTGGTATAAGAATGCGTTAATAAATATTAAAACTTTCACTTATCAAAATAATATCTAAAAGAACATAACTATAATATAAAATCATGATTGTATTTCAAATTATAAATAACAGCGTATAAAACTATAACTACCAATAGAGCAATGTGCTACTGTAGAAGGAAAAGTGCTCATATCGGCGTGTACTGGAATTAAATAACACGTCTCGTGTTTTCCTAATGACTATCCTCTATTGTCCTTGTACAATATCCGCACCTGAATTTCAGTAATTTATTGAGAAACGTACTTCCATCATGTATTATTTTCTCTGTGGCAATACCGCTATGTTTCTAATAGAAGGAAATGTTTCACACGAAACGAATTCCAACAAAAAAAATTCCTATTTTACGTAATAAATTATAGCAAATTATTTTCAGTGACATCCACAACTTAGTAAAAATATCCTTGCAATAATAATAATTTAATAAAACGTCCATATAAAAAGGTATGCAATTTTTATTGCAATATTAATGATATAAAAATTAATCCTTGCTGTTAATACCCGATTTATTTTCAAATATACCTGGTATGTAATATTAATTTTATAGACATATTTTTAATAAATTCAATTTTGCGAATTGTATGGTGTTTGTTGTCACCTTACGGGTAATGAATATTTAAATTTCTAAAAGGATATATGTGGTTTTTGAACTCTGGCCTGCACTAGTTGTTTTTAATGCTGAATGTTACACCCATAAAAGCCGGTCTACTCCTGTTAAGGAGACCCGGGACGAATAGGAACAACAAGCTTAACGACGCAAAGACGTGTTTGCGATTTGCATTTGCCGAGATAAAAAATAATAAAAGCACTGGAAATATAATAACTGTTGGATTCACTCTCGTAAATATTTTCTCACTGCAAACAGCGTAAGATAGTACACGACATTGACTTTTACTGGCGAGGAAAGAATTTTATCCCTCGCGCGTAATTGCTGTCGCCCGACAGTGGCATTAGCAGCGTCTAGGGAGTGGGTTTGGGGGAGGGGGTGGGGAAACGCGTTCTGGCTGTTCCTACATTCGACTGCTGAGTACAATGTTTAGGTCTCGCTAACAACTTTCTTTGCCACAACAAAATTTTGCTGTCGCAAATATTATTTTAATATATGTGCCATTGTAACGTAAAATTACCGCAATGATAATGTTTGTTTAAAGGTTACCGTGGTAAAAAAAAAGTTGTGTTACTGAGGTGATTTGGAATAAAGTAAACACTCAGAAAAGCCCTGATTAATTACTATTTTCTGCCAGTTTATATCTTTCCGCCGAATGTAAACATAAATATTGCCACGTGCTTTTATTTACATTGGGATGTGCAACGTTTACAACTACATTAAACAGCTCCGATAAATTTTAGCAACAATATCTACTCGTTAAATTCATAGGGCTGATATAAGATATAATAAAAAGTAACCTTAGTTATATATACCTGCGAGTTAACGTCTTATAATAGTAGTTTCTGTCCATCGACTAATTTTTACAGCACGCACTATTGCCGTTACGATTCTCGTAATTGCGGGCATATTTTATTTGAATTTATAACTCAAATCCGCCACTAAAAACAAACATGACACACGCGATTAAAAAATTCAAGTTTCGTTCAGTTCTACTGCCACGAACGACGATGCACTTCGGAAACAATAAATTTCGCATTTTCTTAATACGTGAAATAAAAAGTATGTTGTTTCTAGGCTGCCGAACATAAAAAATAATTGACAGAATACCAATGGTTTTACATAATTTGACAAAGATATTCATATTAATTTCCAATTCTTTTGAATGTGTATATACGCACAACGGACAAACACATGCAAATGATGCAACTTGGCGGAGCGGCGAAAAAACGGCGAGAACCTAATTCTGATGCCACCTCTCGGTGGTATTTTGAACTGTCTGAAGCGCGGAGCAAGCTGTAACGAGCAAGATGACTTGAGGCCGGCGATAGCGTCACATTCTTCTGGCGCCAATTGAGTCTAATTATACTGTAAGTAGGAATGTCAATAAGATCATGAATAAATATTTTGAAGTATATTAAATACAGAGAGTTGGATTTCATCTGATGTTCTTTCACTAATGTTGTACTAAAATAGGAAAATACACGTAACTACATGCGATGAATAGCTACCAACCATACAAGCAGTAAAGTAACTCTTGCTAATATGCGGTAACAGCTAGTGATTTTTTTCGAAGGTTAAATCTTAAGTGCTCACTTTATCTCGAATGACCTATAACAGCCGATACCAGAATTCCTTTGTCAAATAGATTAACGTTAATGTGTCTGTTCGTCTTCTATGCGTTTCTACACTAGGGTAAAATGGGTACCCAAAAAAATTAAATAGCAATCGCAACGGTTATTGATAAAATTACCAACTGTCCTGTAGTAATGTCAGTAAACTGACTGAAAATTGAATTTACGCTAACGCACAAAAAAGTATGGGAATTAAAACTCATCTGTCGGAAGTAGGGGGCTCTGAGTTAAAAAAAAAAAAAGTTTTTTAAATATTTTAGAACCCAGTGTAGCATGCTGAGTGGGGATGAGAATAACTAAATGCGTTCTAAGTTTCAACAGGCATAAAACATTTGCACTTGGACGATGTCTGTTGTGGTATAGCACACAATCGTCTTCAAGTAAAAGACCGCGCCCTTCATAAGATACATGCATGCATACATACATAAGATTTTTTATTCTCAAGTTGATCGTAACATGAGTGTTTACCACAGTAATGTATAGAATATTTTCAAAACATTTAATAAACAAAATATAATACTTATGTAATATAATATTATAATTAAGCATGAAAATTGTAAAGACAGGTGTAATACATTAAATTTTTTGCATCTTAAACATTCTAGTTATTCTGTACAGAACAAAATTAATTACTAATTAATTACGTCATTAAATTAATTTTTTATTTTATTTATTTCCATCTTATATTTGTTTTTATATGTTCAGATAATTAATTAAACAGTCTAATAGGTATATAGCGTATGTCATTTTGGTGTAACATTAGTCTATACGTAGAGTAGTACAGAGTATTCTTTATTTTTGTTATTATATGTACTTGAGAAATTAAGTGCTCTGAGCTGACCATAGTTAGAGACATGCAAAATTCGCGTTATCATTTGGTAGCGGACTAAACTTCACTTTCCTGTACATAACAGAGCATAATTTGCAATTCAATTGGCCACGAACTTTTATGTGTTGTCATTGACGTGTGTTATGTCTTTACAGAGATTGGCCTCTCTACCGTGTAAGCATTCTCGGCCAGCGGGAGACGTCGAACGAGCCTACAGTCACTTGGAATCTAGTCAGCTGTCAGAAAATAACGCGAATTTTGCATGTCTCTAACCATAGGTAATGACTTTCTCTTATTCGTACATCTGCCTTGCTTACAGACAATTCTGAGATCTACATTGTCGTTAAAGAGTTCAGAACGCTATTGAAACGACAATTTGTTTGGTCATGTTGTGACATCAAAGCCTGGGTTCTTCTACTAGAGATGCCTATGGGTAGCGTCAAGCGTGTAATCATGCTGCAGGTCTAACTTATTGCCTTGCGCACCCGTAGCTATTAACAAGACTCTGTAGTCTACTAACAGTATTTTAGGCCTAAAAACCTGCAGAATTCATATTACTTTCTCACAAAAGACTAGACTGCAAGCTGTCGTATACACGCATGATATCTCCTGTAGGCCCACAAATCCGTGGTAAGCCGTAGTTAACGCTTCTGGACAGTAATTAAAGCTGTGTTTTAGTGTGGCTAATCGTCTATAAGCCGGGCACACACGTAAAAAAACATTCACACAGTGAAATCACAGGCGGTAGCCAAGTAGTCAGACCTCTCGCCTCCCACCTAGGCGATCCGGGTTCGATCCCCGGCTGGTTCGGTTCCGGGTTTTTTTCTCATGTGGGGAAACGTGGTGGGCGTTGTCGTCGGCCGGCGGGTTCTCTCAGGGAATTTCCATTACCACAATTTCTTCATTACGTCGCTGCTCCACGCTCATCTCGCCCTCACTTCATCATTTCTTGGGGCCGGATTGGCGACAGGCATGTCTCGCTAGTCGGGCACCCCGGCCCTCTCTCATACACGATTTGACCCTGCCAGAAGGCGGGAACACGTAATGGATTCTGAAAGAAATCACAGACAGAGTACCGGCATTGCATGGAATGAGCGATGGGGTCCAGTCTGTCACCAAATAAAAACACGGATTTAACAGGACTTTATTCATGTCATGTTTTACCCGGCAGAACTCGACTGTCACTCTCATTACTAGAGTCCGGAAAAATTCGCGGGTTCACTGACCAGCAGGCTAGCCTCCAAAAATGTATCTCTCAAGCAGACGGCAGCTGCACATTAGCTGCTCGCCTCCACGGTAAAATGGGCATGTGATTAGTTACATGTTTGTTATTGGCTCAGCTACTTCCAGAATGTGTCAATAAGTCAAGGGCCAGTTACGAAAGTGACACGAACGTGCAGTTGCAGGAATTCTAGCTTGCGTCGGAAAGAAAACGCGAATTTTTCAGGGCCCTACCATTACACTTTTAGGGCACTACGTTTAACATCACAATACTCTTCCCAAATGGAGATACCACAAACTTGTTCCAATGTATGCTATTCGAATAATCACCAAGAGTAACTACATATGAGGGGAGGGACTTAGATTTAAAGATGTGTAAGTCTGTTAAAATTGTTTTCTCGTAAACAATGCTTTGTAATCACATGCAATATGCAGTACATTCTTGCAATACTCAAAGGGTATTCAGGAACTCAATCAAGAGTGAAATATTCGTTACAAAAAATTATTTTGAACAAATGTGTATGGTACGAATAATGACACTACAAAGTATTTGTGACTCACACCACTATGAAACTCAGTTCCTCATATTTAGAGTGAACATTAAATTCAAAGCACAGTACAGAAATTGCGAGCAGGCAGACAGCGAGTTTGCTGTTGGAGAAATGTAAGTTTTTCAGCAGCATGAAACGGGAAAGCCACTGACTTAGCAACACTGGAGGAATGCACTCGTGTCTTACCGCTGAGACTGTGCAGCATGTTCTGCAATCATCGGGGAGTTTACGCACGTGCCAACATTTAGCGGGCCGCAGACGCGAGGAGTTGAAACGTCACGTGTTAACTATTATTGTAGTTCCCCAACCTAACCAAGCCGTCCTTCAATTCAGAAAATAGCGTATTTTAAACTAATATAAACGGTGTCAGGGGACGGGGAAAGGCGCGGGCGAGCAACCCATGAATATCCGTCATGGTGTCAGCGGCTAGACAGACACGAGAATTGCAGCGGCAATCACAGACTGTAACGAGCGTGTTACGTCAACGTTAGCGACGCCCCTGGGCCCGCAATTGTAAGGTTGTCTCGGGAGAGTAGGACATTGTAACATTATATCGGTCAGCGCGGACCTCCTGACGCCAGGGTGATTTATGACCAGCCACCGGCTCCTCCCTGAAGCCCAGGCTTGTCCGACGACCTGTCGTAAATCAATACCGGTGAAGAGGGGCTCCGCGAGGGAGGCGAGTGCCCCACGCACTGTCTCCTCAGAGAAGCCACTGCCCTACGTTTATTAGTGAAGGCCAAACTCGTAAAAACTTCATCTCACCCCTGCTCCCGAGTGAGTAGTCCCTCGCCTGGCTCTTCTTTCGAACCCACCGTAAATCATAACTCTTCGGTTTACAGTTTTGCCTGCCTGTAGAGAGAGAGAGAGAGAGCTCTTGCCTCCAGTAGTCCCTTTCCTAACAACCCTTTTTTTCCCCCACAGGTCCCTCTTTTTCTTTCCCGGTTACAGGGTCCGTCCTTTGTCTCTCGCTGTGGGAGACAGACGCGCGCGTGTGTGTATGTATGTATGTATGTATGTATATATATATATATATATATATATATATATATATATATATATATATATAGACACACACACACATAAAGGTAACATCTATTTTGGCCCAGTTAAATTTATTTTTAATCAATTACTAATCCTACTGAGTGCTCAGTTTATCATATAAGCAATTTTTTTGGACATTCTGTATATAAACTCACACAACGCAAAACACACACACATACACATACACACATATATATATATATGTGTTTTTTTTTTTTTTTTATTGCGTGAGATCCGGCGATCTTGGTGGCCAGTTAATGTTTTCACGACCCGACCTGGAAACATTTTTTGAAGAATTGTCATGGTCTGTCGAGCTGCATGGCAGGTTGCACCATCTTGCTGAAACCTCAGTTCATTATCTTCCACAGGCAAAAGTGTTCTAAGAAACGTGTTCAACGTGTCACGGTAGCGTTCACCATTCACTGTAACAGTCATCTCTGCTGCATTTTCAAAAAAGAAATGGTCAAATACACGGTACGACATTATTATGTACACATCACGATTTAGCACGTTGCTCGTGGAGAGGTCTTCCATAGATAATTTGTGGCTTCTCAGTGGCTCAAATGCGGTAATTCTGATAATTGACAAAGCCATTGAGGTTGAAATGTGCTTCATCGCTCACCAGTAGTTTCTTGTGGAAATTAGGTTGTACTGCCGACAAGGAAAATTAATTTACAAATTAAAGATTTTTGGCATGTCAATGGGTAATATTCTTTAAGCAATATGTATGCTGTAGGGATATGTGTATAAGTCAGCTGTTAAAATTCTGTGTAAGGAGGGTTTGGGTATGCCAAGTTCTTGAGACCGACTGCGAAGTGACTTTTGGGGACTGTTCGCCACTGATGCGCGGGTGTTGTCAATAATCGCTGCGTTCCCCGAAAATTTTTGGACGTCTACATCTGAGTCTATCGGTAATATTACCAGGTTCACGAAACTAATTTGGGGTTACTTAATTTTTCTCTAAAATATTTATTTAATGACATTATTTTTCTTGTAACAAGAAAATAATGTTTTGAACACTAAATACGTTTAAAACTACAACTAACTTCATCACATAATATACTGCTGAGTTGTACAATTTTTTTGCTACCATTCCTGTATACTGTAACCAAAAATTGTCTTTGCGACAAAGCTAAATTGTAGCCGTTCGTTTTCAAATAAAGATTTATTTGCCGAAACAAAATTGTTGTCGTGGCAGCTGAATTTATTTTCGTCACGAAAAATCAGAATCCATAAGTCTTACCGGGGGAAAGTTAAATCCCAGACAACGTTGCATATACAGATTTCTGACCATCAAAGTTTTATGTGGTCGTACTGCTAGCAAATATAGTTAAATATTGTAAAATATTGTAAAAGTTCTGTGTACAATATTTGTTGCTAGTTTATTGACCTTTGTACGCTAGCCACATAAATTAACAGCTAAGGGATATGGCCAACAAGGGAAAAAATCGCAGAGCGTATACGAGCATTAAACACTCGCAGTTGTACGTATTTATAGTTAGGTCAGAGCTCTCTAAACGGCTTCGTAGTAGCGTTTAATAGCTCGAATTAAATTAGCGAAATATTTTTCAGTGATTAAACGATAACTGTCTGGCAATTAATAAAGAGGCGGGGCAAAGTCATTCCGAGACTGCATTAAATATTAAAAGATTATTGTCGTTCGGGATATTTCCTCCCCTCGACGAGAATTATCTCGTTGTATCAAGGAGTCACATCTCGGCAGGGATTCTGAGACCCCCTCCCCAGCAGCCTCTTGTTCCTGTAAGAATTGTGTTCGCCTTCTTTGCTCTCTTCTTCTTTTTATTTCCCTGTCTTGCAGCTTTCATTACTGTTGCGTGCCTTATTAGTCGTAATTAATTGTACGGCTTCTGTGTGAGCGACTTTCCTTTGGGGTGGGATAGACAGGCTAAATTAGGGTTTATATCCGGCAGAACGCGTGACGTTTTCTCTTCCTGGTGCTCTTCTGCATTTTCTCCAATAATCTTCTTTAACTGCGCCTTGGGTCGGGTCGAGAACGACTCAAACGCCCATGGAGCCAAACATTTTCAGTTCACCGTTTCCACCCTCGTGATTCTATGTACAAACTTTTTCTTTGTGGAGATTTTTTTCTAAAGTTATTTTACAAGTCAAATCACGGGATCGTAAACAATATCTCGGCCAGCGATGCTGATCGTAACGAGCAATCGATGGATTCTTGCAGGCGACAGTCTCGCACGAGTATCGACTGGCTGTTAATCGATTGTTGCTCTCGGCGGCTTCTTGTCCCGAGCTCGCGCGAAACGCGAAGGGCGTCATTGTGCTCCCCTGGTATTGGCAGCAAGGGTTGGTTGGCCGACGGTAGGGTTGGGGCGTGAAATGGTTTGATCTCTTTGTTTCTGCTAGGCTGGTGCTACGTTGTTAACAATCCCTGCAGTAATGAACGGGGGTTTAACCCCACCCTACCCCCTCCCCTATCAAACCACCCAGCCTGTCCTCTGGACCATTCCCGCGTCCGTCAGCGGCGACGCCGAAAGAAGGAAGGGGAAGGCGCCACAGATTACCGACGCTCCTTTGTTTCATTTCATTTTCCGCCACGATGAGGATAATAACTGTATAGGATTCCGTTTGAAGTTCTCCCCTACAATGCGCCCTCCCTAACCGGATTCTGCGCTAGTAGCCTCATCATATAAGCTAGAAGCTGTTGAGTGTCAAAGTCATTACGTCTCTATACTTGTCAGATTTTCTTTTCAAAACACATTTAGCCTGTAAGACTTTCTCAACTGTCTTTCTTTGCTTTCAATATACGATGTAATTTATATATGTTGTGGAAGTTTTTCCATTCAATTCTTACCACATGAACTGGACTCAATGGAATTGTATAAACTATTACAATAACTATATCAGATTTTACTGTGATTTGTATACTACTGATTTACATTGAAACGACTACTGTTTACCAATACAGTTCACTGACCTGTACGAGTAAATCAATTTCACTGGAAGTACACGCGTAATACCTAATAGCGCAATGATAAGCAATGTAAATCATAACTGCATGTTGCTTACGGCGTAATGCCTTAAAATGAGTCTAAGATAAAGCCAATAGGTATTACGCGGATTTCCCACTTCAAATACAGAAAACATTAACTCAGTAAAATTCATGAACGAACTTCCAGAACTTAACTTGAATATGGAAACATATAGACTACCTTCACCAACCGCATTTCTTACTCTATTTTGTAATGCGTGCATTATCTGTAATTGTGATGTTCTGTTATTCATTACGGTGTTATAGTAGACTTCAAAAGGAATGCGAGCATTAAAAAGACTGAGAAATCGAAACGGCTAAATGTAAAATTAATAACAATGTTTTTTTTTCAAGTGCATGTAGTTCCAGACATTTCCAGTATGAGTACTTAAATTTTCAATCCCTATAATGAAAATTGATCTAACAAATTAATTTTCGACCAATATCCAGTTAGTACTGCATTGCTCTAATAGAATTGTTTGGTATGTAAGATTTGTAACTATAAGAACAATTTGTCAAATAACTGTACTTTGGGATAGAAGATTGTCACTGAATCAGTTAGGAAGGAAAAGCTCCTTATAAGAAACCCTTGTGTTTGCGAGATCTATTTAGAATCCCGTCTGGATATGAACCATGACTCCTGGTCGCTCAACTAGCCAAGGATATCACCGTCCGACTGAATTACTACTTTCTTCTATTCTCATCATACGTCTTCTACCAAGCCCTTGCATGTGTGTCGAATCGAAATCGATAAAACAGAAGTTTTCGACTATTACAGTTATGCAGCTACCCGAAAATCAGATTTCCCTGGAAAAATATGTCCTTTTATTTACTTTATTCTGGAACCGTTTGCATTTCTGATTAATGTACGTGCAACCAAACTCTGTTTTATTTTCTGTAAAGTTACAATTTCCTACTCTAATATTGCTGCGACTTTCATAAAATGTATCACAAAACACATCATTTACGGGATAATAAGAATGAAAATGTCATATTGTAAACGGACGATTTTGAATTTACAACTTTTAAAGATTGTAAGATATAATAATTCGCGTATAATAAATTTCTAAATAAATAATGGCACCTAAACTATTTTACTAATAATGTCTGCCACTCTCACAAGGCAAAGACGTTGTTCATTCCACTGCACCACCATAGGTTTTTTTAAATTAAAAATTACATTTAATATTTTCCGTATGTATAAACCGGGAAAATATCGCAGGTTTTCTTACCGGTAGTCAAGCCTAAAATATTATTTGTGTACTTGAGCAGACAACAGCTTCTTATTGGCTACTCACTCATACAGTGACACTATATGATTGAGTCTGCATAATTTTACTGGCTCATTGCCCTCCAGAAACTGTCAAAGTGCGTACATCACTCTAACTTAAAATTGTTTGAAATCTAGCTTGTGCCTAAAATAAACCGCGAATTATTCAAGTTGCTATCTACGTGACATTAAATCATTGGAAACTTTGCTCATGATAAGACCGTTACGTGTTTATTATGCCCATTAAATCCTTATTTTGTACAGTATTCGTGGAACAAATTGCCACGGTTTTGGTGCATGAACTGTGGACCCGTCCCGTCGTAAGGTAGGTTTTTCTCGGTCGTATTACCACGATGATCGATCGAGGTTAACCAAGTTGTGATAGAATGTATTCTAGCTGTTAGCTTGGCTCACTTTTTAGACTTAAGCAACCTTTTTTTTTATTTTTTTATTCATGTATATTATTTTATTTATAACTGACAATAAGTACATGATATTGGGATTCTATTTTGTTACAAAGAAATAGTGACATGGATGGCTCACTACTCAGCCGAAAAGAGTAACTTGCAGCTGCGAAAGACTACTGAGTACAGTAATAATCAGTAACAAACAGAATATGCACATCTGCAAAAGTTTGTATATTGAGTATAGGATGTATGATGAACTCAATACCACAGCACAAATACAAGATACTACATACGTTAGCACAGTAACACTTTAGCACGAAATAATGTCAAGATACTGGAATACTGGGTATGTAAGTTGGCACTGCAACAATACAGCACAAATATCAAAATATATTTAAACATAAGTAGCACAGCAACACTATAGCACGCACAAACAGAACACAAGCTACTATTACAAAGTTAGCACAGCGAAAAGAAAAATATATATATGGTACAGGAAGCTATTTGACAAGTTAGCAACGCAACACTAGAGCATAAAATAGCTGTTACAATATAGGCCAGTATTACATAAATTAGCACAACAACATTATAGCACACATTGTAAATACAATATAATTTTTATATGCATAACTTCTCTTATATTTAAATGTCTAGAATATAAATTTTACTCTAACCTTGTTAACCTCTTGAATTTTTGCAAACGCCTCATGTGACATTTAGGAGAGTTATGTCGCACATTCGATCACAAAACAAAGAGTTGGCATTGTGAGATGGGTGACTCCCTCCTGTACTGACCTGAAAGGGTTGAACGGCGGTCTATCGAGTCAAAGGATAGTTAGTCTTCGTAAGCGGATCAGCGCTTACTCGGTGGATGGCTTCCATCAGTGCCCCCTCCCTCCTCCCTGACTCTGGCACTGCTCCAGAGACAAAAAGCTTGCCGCCTTCAATTCACCCTCAGGTCACACCCTGCCCTCCCTCCAACCCCTACGACTCTCACCCTCGCCTCTAGAAACAGATGGGAGGAAGAAACCTCTTTGTTTCCCTCTTACCCCACTCGGTTGTTAGTGGCGCTGGGAGTGTAGTTAAGGGAAAGTCAATCGATGGTCGACATTAAGAAAACGCTACCCTTCGTGCCGTAGCGTGTCTGACTCGCGCGCTTGAGGTCGCGAACTCGACTCCAGCCGGCAACAACGCGCTTTCCCGATCCGACTATAGAGTAGAGTACCATAAGTTTAAATATAACCTACTACAAAATTATGACTGTGCACAGCTTCGCAAGAAACCACAACATTTAGCCATTGGTAGATGTATTTACTTTGTTTAAATTTGTGGTGTTAGTAAAATAAATATTTCTGAAGTAGAGGTGTACTGCAATTTAACTCAGTTGAATCGTGCCATGAAGCAATAGCAATGGCTCGTTTATTAGCCGCAAAACAAAAACCAGCCTATTTTTTTTTTGCTTATAATTGTGAACATTGCACAGTTCTTATAGCATCAGTAAGTATAACTGTTTTTTACTTTAGGTGTACCGGTCAGAGGGCACAATAAATTATATGTTTTGTGAGTAAAGATTTTATTAAAATTTAATTGATGAATAATTTCGAGTGTGCCGAGAGAACCACAATAATATAATTTAGAGACGATCTTGCCTAAAGCAAAGTATTTATCTATAGGCTGTTCACAGCAAAGTAAACACTTTTGAGACAGTATCGTCTACAATTATTATGATGATGATGATAATGATAATAATAATAATCTCAAAGTAAACAGTTTATTCTTATTACGTATTTATTGACTGAA
This sequence comes from Medauroidea extradentata, assembly GCA_003012365.1. Lineage (NCBI taxonomy): Eukaryota > Metazoa > Arthropoda > Insecta > Phasmatodea > Phasmatidae > Medauroidea > Medauroidea extradentata. The sequence continues at coordinate 25,835 of PNEQ01101593.1, read as the reverse complement.
CAGAAATCGCTTATAATAGAAGCACTGAGATTAAATGATTTTGTCCTGCTGCACGAGTAATGTTCATCCGTATTTCCCCAATATATTTTCTTCCCATGCATAAAATAAGCAGTTCATCAAAGGGCAACATAATTCGAATTTATTGTTAGGCTTGCAAGCTTTCTAAGACATTTACAAAAATTGCAGGGTACAATACAGAATTTGAACAGATATGTAACTTAACCAGTACTAATACTGTAAAGCTACTAGGAACATAATTACTGCATGAGGAGATAAACTGTTTAATGTAGGACTCTGAAGTTCCTCGGGAAATTGCCTCACTAATTTAAAAATAGACATTCTCGTCTCATCATCTCCTTCAGGAATTTTTTGATTTCTGACCAGTACACACGCCTTCTTCCTCGGCACTTCAGTGGAGTAATTTTCAGTATAGTCTGTCTCACACAAGAACTCAAATTTTTGACTGTCCTGAAGACTATCGCGTGTACAAATTTCTATAGGAAAATATTTTTTTATGGTCACAGCAAAAAAAAAAAAAATGTGCAGTCCATAATAATATTTTGTGGTGGCCACAAAGCTTTTTATTTTCAGTGTAACGTACATAATAGTTGGTACAACCCTGCCAGCTGGTGACTTATCAACAGCGCATAGTGTTCAGGTTGCCGAGAAGACGAGACACAACAACTGGCATTTGGCACGCACTTAACGTGTTCTTCCTTGGTAGAACGTCACCAGCCCAGGGCGGAGATAGCTTGAACGTAGCAAGCACGCGTGTCTCGCCCTCGAAAGGTCACAACCGAGTCTCGATTGGATTGTTGACGAGCTACAAACCCCTCATACACCACCCTCAGCCTCCGGGACAGTAGAGTACGGTGGGGGCTGCACGACATTTCCACCCCTTCTTCACTCGTATCTGTCGTGAAGGTCAGAGTCGACGGCAGATATTCGCGCATACCTGCGTGTAGCAGAGGCTGATCCCGAAAACGAGGCTGGGTGGGGGGGTGCCTCAAGGGCCATGGTCCCTCCCGAGACCGATTCAAAAAATGAAACCAAATAAATGCCAAGTAAAAGTTCTGAAAACTATTACCACACACGTTTCCTAAGACAACACAACATTTACAACACAATCATGGTTATACAATTTTTGCGTTGCAACAATATATAGGATAGTAATTTATAAAATAGGTAATAAATTAACTGTTTCCGTAATTTAAATAAAACGTTCTAGATTCTAGATTCCAAAATATTTTGTGCTATTTATTTTGCTATTTGTTAAAATTATTGCTATGTGTTTCAAGTGTTAACATAGTTATAGAGACACGTGGAATCAGAAGCTTAAGAATGTAATTAATTATTTTATATAAGCACGAAGATTTTCACTTTCAAATAATAATTTATTCTTAAAAATATTACAGTTACTTAAATTCAATTTTTGTTATTCGGAAACTCCTTAAGGGCGTTCACGTGGCAAAAATTTCTATTTTTATATTTTCACAGCATAGTGTTTGTTTTATGGAAGTTACTTGTGACTACATTCCCCCCTTGTAATAATTTTTTAGCTCTCATAGTCTTCCCATGGCAGCACGTCAAAGTCAGAATTTGCAAGTTTCTGGAACATATGAATAACAAAACCACGTGACTTGCACAAATTAAATTATTTGCACTGAAACTAGATCTTATGGGCCATATGCTAGAGGATTTAAAAACGCACGAAGAAATTCATTTGTACTTATTTAAAAAATCTGAAAATGATGGAAATTTACGTCATTTATGTAAATTTTTAAAAAAGACAAACGGACTTTGTCGTGTGTTTTTAAATCTTTTAGCATATTGCTCAGAGTATCTAATTTCAGTGTAAATTATTTCATCCGGGTAAGTCACTTGGTTTTTTGTTATTCCTATGTTCCTGTAACTTGCAAATTCTGACTTTGACATGCTGCCATGGGAAGACTATGAGAGGCAAGAATTATTACAAGGGGGAAATGTAATCACAAATACATTATATCGTGCAAATACAAAAATATTAATATTGACCACGTGAAGACCCTTACACAGCACCATTAAGCATCTTGAAATCCAAAATTTTTCGGCAGAGTACCCACGGACCCCTCCTCCCCCCAGTTGGTTTTTTCTCTACTTTGGGCGTGGCTATTTCTACTTTTCAAGGCATTCCCCCCCCCCCCATGGTTTCAGATCTCACATTCTTCGAGTCGTCGAGATCTGCAGGAGTCATAGTCAGTTGTACACCTGTACATAATTGATTACTTTATTTCTTTATTTACCATTTTACTTTGTCTTTCCCATACTATAAGTGTTTCGTCAATTCACAATACAAGAGTAAAGTTAAAGTAACGACAGTTGAAAAATAATTTATATATTTTTCGAAACATACAGGATGTACGAAAAGTCTTTCCCTGATTACAAAAACTCATAGCTCAGGCTAGAAGTAAGATAAAAAATATGAAACTGGTGTCAAAATGTTATGCCATAACTCAAGTTTTTTTTTGTTGTAGGTTCGCAGTACGTAAGTAGAGGATGAGATGCGGTGCCCAGGAAGCCAGACATGTTAACCAATCAGGAGAAGGCGCAGTGTGTCCTGTGGTACCACGAGACACGATCACCAATAACAGTGCAGAGAAACTTCCAGACAACATATGGAAAGAGTCCACCGACGTCAACAGCATTAAGACATGGTATGAGAAGTTAAAGAACACAGGATCGGTTGCTGACATTCCGATGTCTGGTCGACCATCGACCTCAGCTGACAGGGTGGAAGCTGTGAAACAGTATTTTCTGCGAAGTCCGAAGAAATCTGTGCGCAGGGCCTCACGTGAATTATAGATGCCAAAAAGCTCTCTCCACGATATCTTACACAAACGTTTATTGTTTCGTGCATACAAAGTGCAAATCGTTCAGGCTTTGTTGCCCAATGAAATGCTATCACGTATTGAGGGCGATGATGGTTATCTCGACAAATTGCCTTTTTCAACGAAGCGACCTTTTTTGTCAATGGAGTAGTGAATCGCCATTATGTGCGCATTTGGGGTTCACAACCCCCGGCGATGGAGTGTACCAGATGCAGTCCAAAGGTGAATGTTTGGTGCGCGCTGTTGCATGACCGAATTATCAGGCCATTATTCTTCGCTGAGGCAACCATCACATCTCCAATGTATCTGGACGTGTTACAACTTAATGCTGTTCCTCAACTGCTTGAGTATCACCCCGATGTCATGTTTCGACAAGACGGTGCACCACCTCATTGGGGTTTGGAAGACCGTGCCTATCTTGATATGACCTTTCCTGGACGATGGATTGGTCGTGATGGTCCAACGGTTTGGCCTCCACGCTCTCCTGACATAACTCCATTAGACTTATTTTTATGGGGTTATGTCAAGGACGAGGTCAACCGAACACATGTACCAGATCTTGCAACCCTGCGACAACGGATAACCACAGTCATTGAATCGATCCCTCCAGTGATGTTGGCGAATGTGTGGACGGAAATTAAATATCGAGTAGATGTGCTACATGCCACCAATGTTGCTAACGTGGAAGTTTACTGATGTGTGAAAAAAACTTGGATGGTTTCTAAACATTTTGACGCCAGTTTCATATTTTTATCTACAGTTCATTTACGTATACTTCACTATGACTATTTACAAGGTTTTCCCGGAGTGTATTTATGAAACATTTGTTTTAATTTTGATGAAATATCACTACTACAATATAAAGTTATGCAAGGTTATAGCAAGGATATCTATTGGTTGTGTGTAAACAGCCATCTTGACTTTCACTTTAGGTTTTCAGTTTACCGAAAATGTAATGTCAATGCTGCATGACTTGAGCTTTGTCGACTCCACTGTGCGCGACACCATAAGAAACCATGTACTAAATGCTGTTGTTAATCAAGTGCTACAGTTTTCAGTTGTGTAACTGCCTTATAAGCTTCGAGGTTCACCTGGACAGGACAATAGTTCAGCTTATGATATTTCAAACAGTAACCCGAGTATAGTTTTCAAGTATCCATAATGTCACGAGACCATGCTCTTAGACATAACCTGGTGATTGAGCCAACCTAGCGGCGTTACTGATCATGCCTATCTAACTCCAACTTGTTACATATCGTGGGCCTACAAGTAAACCCACTTCTAAAATTTAGATATGCCTTTGAAAGTATCCAGTTTTGTGTGCTTCATGACAAGAAAAATCACGTAGTCCATAGTCTGTTTTTGTTATACCACTACAGAAGGTTAAATTATTATTTTACCCAAATATTTAAGCATAAAATTTTTTTTTCTCATGGTTTTGCATTCTAGGCTTAATGCCGTCATCTTTCATTTATTTCAAACAATTGCAAATAACTCAAAAATTTTTTTTAAACCAAGTGCTTCGAAAACATTTTAGACTATGAACAGTCATACGATATACAATTTTGCCAGAGTATTTTTAAGATAATGTACCATTTGCTAGAAAAAAATTATTTTCCTTCATTTTGGCTTATTTTGTCAACAAAATATGTGCTATTTCGAGAGCAAAAATCTAAAAATCCGTTTGGCGTATTGCAACAGAAAAATTCAGATACAAACGATGATGTATAAGTGTCAAAACTGGCAGAATGAAATTTTGATATATGTATTAATTTGTGTTTAAAAATATATTTTCGAAACCACTGCAAAACTAAATAGTGAGGCCTCCCTAGATAGGCTGCGTTTGTGTGTGTGTGTGCGGCAGGAGCGGTACGGCTGTCACTTGCCCCTCAGACGACGTGCAGTGCTTTACTAGTATTCTTTTTCGTATGGAACTTTAAGCACATATTTAATGCTTTAAGCAGTGACCACGATATTTTATTTATGGGCAACGTAGTTCGAAGTCTGACGCTTGTTTCTATAGGTATGTTTTTTTAAATCCGATTATTAATTTTCCATTTACGGCGGTCTGAAAATGCAATTTTTTGCTGTTTTGACAGGCCTTAAAATAATGTTTCTAATACACGTCCCGAATTTTTAAAACGATAGCGACATTGTTTGAAGTGTGTGTTCTTTTCGTAGATATATATGTAGAGACATGAACTTTTCGCGAAAAGAATTTTGCCCCACTTTGTTCCAGTGCCTTATGTGCACGTCTGCAGTTCTGCTTCATAGATATTGGCAGCGTGCCTTTGAACTGTGACGTTTCTCATTTGACTGTACCAATCACAATAAGGTTACTGTAACACCACATGTCTGTGATTTGCGTGTAAAACCCCACGACACACGAATGTCAAAAAATCCAATCTCTAACCGTGAAGCAAGTTTGCAGACGTGCACACTAGTCACTGACACAAAGTGAGGCAAATTTCTTTTCGCGAAAAGTTCATGTCTCTATATATAGGTATAATGTGCGTTAAATAGTTTCGTCAAAAAGAGAATTGTAACTCGCTGCAACGCATATGAAGGGCAGGTAGGGAAGCCCCAGGGTTTTTCACTGTACACCCACGATATTATAAACGCCTTATGGAAGTATTTTGAAAGAAGGTATTGCTGAGGAGACTGCAGCTCCCTCCGTAAAATCGATCTCTCTCTCTCTGTATTAGCCTTCTACACCAACAGAGCACTATTGTGCCAGGCCCTTACGAAGCTCTTACGAAAACGTAGTAGGTATAATCTACTCAGTATTATTTATCACGTGAGAGGATTTAGGCTACTCGGTCGTTGGATGAAATTTATTTTTTACGAGCGCACGAAAACTCCAAGAGTTGTTTGTTGGCGGCCTATTTTAACTGTGGAGAAATCTGCGCACCTGGTTTTCGAACGGCTCAAGAGTAATTTCAACTCTATAGAGTAGATCGAGTAAGATGGCGGCCTGTGGCATGCATAGCTTCGGCAGTTACAAGATTATTCGAAATCGCATCGCATGAGTGATGTATTCTTAGGAATAGCTTTCAGAGAACGTTACAGTTGTGTACGCTCATTTCATGTTCATCGCATATTTTATAGCGGCCGATAACGGCGAAAATAGGTGTTTTTGCGGTAATTTTTTTCAGTTTAAAAATCTTGGCTCAGAATATTTTTATAAGTCGTAGACGTGTACAATACACCGTTGTCTTCAATAATAGCTCATAAAATGGTACTGTTCCCACTCAATGTTTCAATTACTCGCAACACTGTCTTAGGTTGGGGGGTGGGGGGGGGTCAATACTTCCATACAGACGGCCACCTGAAGGTCGAAACTAGCTCGCTCACAACTTGCCTCATCGCCTTATTAGTTGCATTGTTCAGCTTGCTTGAACGCCTTTTGTCGTCAAGTACGCTTCATCTGTCAGTGTTGTGACTGCACAAACCAGCGCAGCGGTAAAACCAGCCTAGGCGTTATGTAACGTCACATTTCTGGCTGTTCCCGATGTTATCTCGCAGCGCTGTACGACTGAGAGTCGATAGTTGCAAAGGTCGAGAGTGCGACACTAGCACCATCTGTCCCGTGTTGTCGGAACTCGGAACAGTTTTCCTGTAATTTTTTTCCGTTCATCGGCCGGGCTAGTCCGCAGTCCGCACACTATTTGAATGTACTCTGCTACGGACGGCTGAGATTTTACCTGCAAAGACGTTCCGCAAAAACTGAAGGCGAAGAAGAGTGATACATTTTGCTGTGACATCACTTGAAGACAGACAGCCGCACTACTTGTCATCATTTCGTTGCACCGTTAAAATAATAATAATAATAATAATAATAATAAGGAATGTTAAACCTGAACTACAATTGTCGTGCCGCAGTAGAGGAATCACTGTACACGCACCATCAGAATTCGACAGCTTCCAATCGCTCTTGCGGTACAGTACACGGTGTGTTGTAGTTAGTGTGATTTATTTTTTAGTCAGTTGTAGCACAGTATTAAGTAACCTGTAAGCTGTCCACCATAAAGTAAGAACATTTGGAGCCCTGGTTATTATTATTTTTCTTACAAATCTAAGTACCTCACTTGTTTTACGAACATACCAGTCAGCGTAAGTAATTAACCCAGAAGTATAAACATTTAACAGCAGTAAAAATTTACGCCCAAGGCTACAATAATTATTTTATTATTATCCCTGAAAATACAATATTTAAAACTTAACCGTAAACAGCTTAGGCATGCATACAGATATGAACTACTAGATTCTACTACAAACAAGAAAGAGCGAAATGAAAATATTGTACTTATAAGCAATATATAAAATCAAAATTAAAAAAATCATAATCTCGTAAACTTATTTGTGTATGTAGTAATCTCTTTACGTGCATATTTATTTAGTTACGTATTTAATTATGTATGTATTTATTCACATATACATGGCACAACATATTTGTAGGTTGATTTTTAGTTACATAAATCACACACACACACACACCTATATAAATAAATATATATATATATATATATGTGTGTGTGTGTGTGTGTGTGTGTAGTGGCAAAATAAATACTATATTTGCCATATTTAATGACTATAAAATATAAACTTTTTCTACTGCGTTCAAATGTATGACGTCTCAATTTTTGCTTATCTGCAAGACTCCACATGTCAAAATCGTTCACAATACCTGAAAACCGAAAAGCTTATAATATAGACATTAACAAAATATAAGAAAGCAGTTCTACGGTTAAAAACTGTTCGCTGAATAAAAATTCGGCATGAACAAATACTTCTGAGTCAATAACTTAATTGCATGAGATGGTTCATATTTTGCATTGAAATAAAAAAACTTCTTAAATGCGTATTGCGTCCTGTATAAATGCTACGTATAAGGTAACTATAGTAAAATGCCACATTAAGAAATATTAAAACCCCACTGTACAACAGGGCACTATTTTCGTTGCACAATAGAGAATTTCTAAAATGAGCTATAAGTTTATTTTTAAAATGTTTAAATAATAATTAACGGAAAGTAAAAATCCTGTATAACTGCCTCTTTTCCCCAGCTGGCATCGTCTCACAAGTTACCTTATTTATAGGTCTAGATCATTGTCTCTCCTAAAAATGTATGGACATCCTCTTCAAGTTTACATCAGTACTACACACAATTAAAAATATTTAATAAAAAGTAATACTATTTTACTGCAGCCAATTTTTAAAAATTAGCTATTAGTTTCTTTATTGAAGTTCTGGTTTGTGGGGAGGGGGGGGGAGTTCACATGCTTTTGACAGGACCATATTTGTAACATACAGTTGACCATGTAATTAAAAAAAACTCTCTGTGAAATAGCATACACGCAAATAAAACAAATAATTAGCGTGTGAGTTAAGTATCAGAGTGCGCATAGGTTATCAAGCCCTAGATTTAACAGACTTCTAAACCTCCAGGCTCTCGCAATCGTCTGAAAAACAATGGAAGAGTGCATGGGAGTACCCCGAGAAAGCCCTCCCGCCAACGGCAATTTTCGCCACGTTTTCCCCTGCCCAGAATCAAACCCGGATCGAAATGGTTGGAGGCGTGTGATCTGACCAATACAACGCCGCTGCCTGTCCCACGTAGATTTCTCAACTATGGGATATTTAAGCGTGAATTTATCGTCGGTTTACTACCAAAAGTGACCCAGTTAAAATGAGGAAAATTGACAAAAATTGCTAAGAATAACGTATTATGCTGTACCCGGGAGTGGCGGCAGGTGTTGGTGGTAAAGGGGGTCAAGAATTAAAATAATAATAATAATAATAATAATAATAATAATAATAATAATAATAATAATAATAATAATAATGCGCACACATTTCACAGTTTTGCAGATTCGATTCACATTTTTAGCTGCGTAAAAGAAGTCACAGTTTCATGTAAAAATAAATGTGCTGATAAACAGTCTGTGTTTTCAACAGGATATTCTGCATCTATGTAGTAGGCCTATTGAGAACCTGACCCTTACTCCAGAGTATTAGAGGGTCATTTGACTCCTCTGACCCACTGGTTCCGCCGCCCGCTGTCGTACGGGAACAATTGCCCAAGTTTAAAGTTTACTCGATGTTGAGTAGTGTCATGTTACAGTAGGCCTACCGTATATTTGTGTGGTATACAATTAAATTGTGTTTTTCCACGAAATACCATTTACGACTTTGTCACTTTTAGCAGTATACCGCAAATACAGTTAGTTTCCAGTTATCTGCAGAATATTTAAGAAATCAGTACATTTAAACATAAATTCCCTAATAAAGAGATACTGACGTATGTATTCAACAATGTATAACGTGCGTAGAGATATCGCGGGAAAACTTGACTGTTTACTGGGTTTCAACGAACGTTAAGCTTATGAAAAGATGACTGGCTTGTACGTGGAGCTGTTACCCTATTTGACTAAGACAATAAGAACCCCCGCTATTGTAATATGTGATGCCTATTATTGGTCTGCAGACAACTACGTTTTTGTCAAACGCATATCACCCAATCATTAGGGCCAGTGATTTTTGGTGTAAAGAATGATGCAACATTTTGTTTCAAAGCCTCAGGTGCACATCTGCAGCTCTGCTTCATGGTCAGTGATTGGCTGTTTTTAACCCTCAACGTCTTGGGATTCTACCAGCTAATCACACACGTGTGGTGCCGCAGTAACCTTAATTCTTATTGGTACAGTCGAATTAGAGACGCCTCTATACTAATGCACGCTACCAATAACCATGAAGCAAAGGTGCAGATGTGAGCGTGATGCACTGACACAAAACGTTGCATAATTCTTTTCACCAAAAATCGCCGGCTCTACCAATCATACATGCCACAAGAAACCACAGTGTTATCAATGATATGTTGGCACAAAAAAATTTCGCGATGTACCATCATCAGAGACACTGGAAAATCGCGGGAATAGTTGACTGTTAGGTTCCAACACGCTGTATATGACACTGAATGTTTCGTATCGACATTGGCTATATTTATTTGAAGCATTGTTAGAGACATGCAAAATTCGTGTTATTTTCTGACAGCTGGCTAGACTCCAAGTAACTATAGGCTCGCTCGACGTCTCCCGCTGGCCGATATTGTCGTGACTTGCCGCGGAGAATGCTTACACAGTAGAGAGGCCAATCTCTGTAAAGATGTAACACGCGTAAATGACAACACATAAAAGTTCGTGGCCAATTGAATATCATATTATGCTTTGTTATGTATAGGAAAGGGAAGTTTAGCCTGCTACCAAATGATAACGCGAATTTTGCATGTCTCTAAGCATTGTTTATCTCTTCAACAAACCCAGTTAGAACTGTACAGCTTGTGTGATTTGTCCCAAAACTCTTCACACGTGGCACAGTTAATATACTACAGTTTAGTGGAGACTACCTTAACCATTTTCGCGATTTTCCAGCTTCTCTAACCATCGTCTTTAAACATGCGAGATGTGGTAGTAGTAAAAATCTGAACTCGTATTCGGATGGATCCTGGCCATTTCTGTTCTCCATGGTTTCTGAAATCACTTCTGGTGAATGCTGGAATGGTTCTTCAGTTCAAGCCATGGCCGAGTTATTACTGTTTCCTTTTAGTCTGAAACACTGGTTAAGTCTGTAATGATTACGGAGGTAAGCGCATGTTTCTAATTTCAACAAACATTTGAAACGTGTTTACACAACAATGTAGACGTTGATTATAAAAGTGCCTTCGTATATTACAGCCGGATCGTTGTTTGTACCATCTCGTTAACAGTATTGACTCTTGTGTATTCCGTTAATTTTGTGTTCATAATTTTATAGTGGTAGCTATTTATATATATTTTTATTTTACATAATTTGACTTGTCTGATTACATATTACAATGGAGGTGTCGTACCGGCGAAAGCAGTCCCTGGAAACTTACGAGAGTTCGCTATTGGTCCTGCTAGAAGGTGGTGCTAAGCTTGTGGAGAGAGACCGGTGAAGACATCTTGGTGACGTCAGAGTTTACGGTGAAGCTTCAGGCACATACCTTCGGAGGAGTATAGGGCGAAAACAAGAGGACGGCTACTGCCGGTCGACGGACAACAAGGAGCTGCGCGACGGGAGTCGAACCGAAGACCTCAGGAGTGAAGACAGTGGTGCACTCGGTGTGTTGCGCAGCACATGGTGAGCCATAACCACTTCAGAATGTTAAGGTTAGACATTGTCACTACTTGAGATACGGTTGACTGGATATATGACTGAATTTGTATTGTGATTTGTAGTCTTTGATTACTGGTAAACGTTCTTGTGCTTTAATTGTCAAGGTTCATTAACGTTTCTGTGGCGCAGTAGTAATTGTGTGCATAATTAAGGGTGTTGTGGAAGTAATAGTTGATTGCTGTTTTGTGTAATTTGACAGCTTTGTGAGCTAGTAAATCAATAACTTAATTCAACTCTTTTTATTTCTATCTATAAGACCTCTATCCCAAAGAGCTCAGAGAATTGCCCACATTGAAGTTTTTGTTTAAACTTGTAACAATACTGTTCGTACAGTGTTTTTTTATAAACGGGAATACACCATTTTGATTCGTTATTGGCTTCAAGAAATTCTGTTTTAATCGCTAAGCTTTATTTATATATATATATAATTTAATAAAATAATATTAATACGATCATTATTTTCAACAACACATTTATTTGCCGGTTTTACGATATATTTCGCCTTTTATGGTTTAATAAACAATATATGTAAGAACAGAACACATGGCCAAACTGTTTGGACGTGGTACACCTGGCAACACTGGCTGACGGGGCGACAATGTTGCCGGGTCTCCGAGGAGACAGAGATGGAGCTGAGCCCGGAGGCTCGCCACGGTGTTCGGAGCCTGCATGCGCGCCACATGCTGCTGGCTGTGGCGGAGAGCGTCGCGACGCTGATGATGTTGGCGGTGGTGGCCTCTGGCTCGAGCATCGCCTGGGCCCTAGGTGCCTTCTACCTCGGCAAGATGGTGGCACTGTTCCTGCTGCTACTGCGGCATTCTTCGCCACTGGGGCCCCGGCGTCGTGCTGCCCCTTGCCGCGAGATTGCCGTCTCTGGCCGTGTGCAGATCTCAGGGTGCTAGTACCGCCCTCTGCAGATATTCTAGCTGCCCTACCACACATCCTTCATCCTTCCAAGTCCGCAACTGCACTCCCGCCCTTACACACCTACACCTCTGTTGCTGTAGTGCCGCCAGATAAATACGGTACAGGAAAACCAAGATGATCTTTCCATCGATACAAATTTTTATTGTTTCTTGTGCCATACTATATTCGGCTCCACTTCTTCCTGCGATTGTACATTAATCGTCAAAAATTAACTATGCATGGGCAGAGTCGCCGAGAGAAGAGGGCCAAAGGGGCAAACGCCCAGGAGCCCTAGCTCACGAGGGGCCCGGGCCAGGTGCAGTGAACTGAAAAATAATGAAATAAAACTTTTAGAAAAATTATTTTTCCCCGCATATAATTTGTCTCATGTCACATTTGTTGCTCCCTGCGTTATTTAGCAGCAAAACAAATGTTATATTCAGTTTACACTGAAAAAAATAGATTTAGGATGGTACTTATAGGGCCCTAAAGACTTATTTGGGCCTGTAAATTCTGTCAGTGGCCCTCTACGTGGGGTATACTCACACTTCTGTTGCTGCAGTGTCGGCAGAAATACTGTTTCTTGTGCCAGATATAATTTTTTTTTACGTTTGAGGCACGGTAACGGGGAAGGCGATAAGTCGAATATGACATGTCTGTCATGCACCTCATCGCCTCTTGGTACGAAGGACCGAATATGACATGTCCGTCACGCTCCTCATCGCATCTTGGCGCGAAGGACTAAACTAGCGCACATTGTTTTCGTCGAATTAATGGTTTTATATTTAGGTTAAGTTTTCTTTAAAAATAAATCTTTCTGTGGTAGTGCTTTTATTTATATCAGTAACTAAAAAAAATTTGGTGCCTAATTTTTTAAACAAATAATGAAGTGTGTTGACGAATTTGGTTTTATTTCGTCGGTGAATGGCGTGTAACATACATTTACGGCGTTTATTCTATTTTATTTAATAAAATCTTACCTCTGTGAGCACAAACATGTTTATGAAAGGTTTCGTTTGAGATCCATGCATGTAAATGAGTGAATGTGGATGGTAATAGCCAGGAATTACGTAAAAATTTGAGAAAATCATAGAATACTACCTAAGAGTATAGATGTTCTAACTTTCGGTAAAAACATTGTTCCTTTCGACATTTTTTCAGCAACAAGTATCTAAAAAAGTTTTCTTATGTAAACATCTAAAGTTTAGAAAACTCCGTTATATACATCTAACTTAGCACTACACTTTCATAAAGCATTTAAAATGATCTGGAAAATTAAGGTACTTACTTAATTTATTAGCTGTTTTTATCTGAGTTTCGAAAATTGCAATGAAATAAAAATTTGAAACACCAAAGAATATCAATCTTGCATAAAAATTTAAATTCCGGCTTTCAAATATTTAAAATGTAACATTAATCGGTAAAAAAAAAGTGTTCTCATATTTTGTAACATACGTATGATGAATATAGAACCAGTTTACAATGCTGATGGTAGAAAAATATAATCCATACAGAAACGCAAGATTGTTTAGTTTGATACGAAACCGGTATAATTAGGTCGTTCTTTTTTTTTTACTTCGATCAATTGTAGCAGGTAACAAGAAGTTATGTGACATTTTATTGTAAACACGAATTTATGTGTTGCGTCGTGGATACTACGGCAATGGCAAGCGCACGAGAAAAAAAATTAAACCGAACTGATTTAAAATGACGTGTACAGAAACAAAACAATTCTTTCAGAATATACCTGCACTACAAGGCTATATGAATCTGTAAGTAACCACTGCGGCGCAAGTGGGTCCCATGGTGTAATGGTTAGCACTCTGGACTCTGAATCCAGCGATCCGAGTTCAAATCTCGGTGGGACCTTAAATTTTTTTATGTTAACAAAGTAATAGGTATTTACTATGATTCGTTATAATCTTCTTTTAAAACGTAATTTCCTATTGTATTTTGAATGATATAACAAAAGGAAAATTATGCTACTAATAAAAAATAACGAAAAAAATCGGAAGCACTTCAGTTTCAATTGTAACTTGCAAGTGCCAATAAAATGGACGATTGTGATATTTTTACTAACCCACGCACGACATATTCTTCTTTCTAAACAAATCGTTTCATACAGTGTTCTAAAACTATCACAAAAGTTAATTTTTTCTACCGGACCAAAATTTTTATAATGCTGTTTGTAAATTACTATAAACAAAGAATGGTAAAACAATCGCCGAAGTCATTAGTTTAATCATGACATACAGTAATGGAAGGAAATTAAATCATATTTGGTTTCTTTTATCTGTTCTCGTCCCAGCGAATACAAGTTGCAGTTCCTTATTTCTTAGCTTTTACTATCTGAATTACTCTGCTGTAAGGTAAGGTATTTGGGCTTTACGTCTCGTCGACAGTGTACTCTACCGTAAAAATTAACATAAACTTATTACAAATGTCTTGTTTCGAAGAATTACATACACATTTTTGTAGTATGTTTCTATGATCGATTGATATAGTTAATCGTAATAATTTGACCCACATTAAACGATAGAAAATGCTAAATATTTTACCTGATATACAGGCTGTCGAAAAACTGCCATTTAGCAGGCACGCCACGAGTATTCTGGGCTATATTGGAAACGAAAACGTTATTGGCAACATGTTGTACGAGGACATTTTACGTGTATAATGTGACAACATAGTTCGGAGAAGTTCCCCTCTTGTGCTCCGCATAATATATCTTACTACTCCTACTGTTCTGACCATAATATTACGGGAGCAGGTTCGAATCCCGAGCGATGCAGGATGTTGTCAAATTGCATGTCAATATTTTGGGAAAAACAATCCTCACATCAAGAGGAACAAGAACTGTTATATGGACAAAGGTCCGAAAATTCACAGTTTATGTACTACAGTTCGCTTACATGACGTACGATTCATAGTGCGTGGGCTTCTGTTTTCACAGTTATTCCTACTGCTTATGGGTTACTGAAATAGCGCAGTAGTGTACAATGTATACAGAACTGCTGTAATAACATTCCGCAGCTGTATGATACAGCCCGCGCTGTGAACCCTACCTATATCGTTATACGTGAACTATAGTGCAGAAACTGTGCGATTTCGGACCTATGTCCATATAACAATTGTTCTTCTATGTGTGAGGATTTTGTTTCCACAAAATAGTGACGTGCAATTTGACAACATCCTGTTTAGGGCAGGGGCAGAAATTGACAGGAGGGCAGAACGGGGTACCCAACAAATTTAGTAGTTTTTTTTAGGAAACATTTTATCATTTATACGATATTTCGAATAAAAATTCATATTTGTACGAATTACATACGATAATTTTAAGTACTTAGACTGGACTTTTGTACGACTCATAGAGTCTGTATTTAAAATCGGTGTTGAAAAATGCGTCGTAAATGTTATAATACAGCATCTATTTGAATACTACGCGAACGAAGTCGCGTGCAAAAGCTAGTGCCGTACGACCTATAGTTTGATCGACTCAAAATTACTGTCGGTTGTGATTATACTAACCACAAGTTACATGCGTATATGTATAAAAATATACCGCTCAAAACTACGAAAAATTTTCTGTACGTACTTATTTCCTATACCATAGATTGCGAAGATAATTGGACAGTCAGAATTTATTGGTTTGTGGACATACGCCATTGCTCATGTTAAGTATTGAAAGACAAAGTGACAAAAAAGAACAAGAAAACAAAAATAAATATAAAACACACACAAAAAGTAAAAAAAAAAAAATCCTAAAGGAATTTTTTTTAAATATATTTTTTATTAGACAACAAAGAATTCTAAAGATAGAATTCAGTCGAATATCGACACAACACCCAGACACAAAACACAGACAAATGTATAACCAGATTCCCAATATGAAAAAAAGATGGAAATAGACAAAAAAAAAACAGTGAACTGCGGCCAATAATTCTTTGTTGTATAATAAAAAAAGACAGAATTCCTCTGGGATTGCTTTTTTTATTTTTTGTGTGATTGTTTTTTTTTCTTGTTCTTTTTTGTACCTTGTAATTCAACACAGGTTTGATCAGCTGAACATGAGCAATGGCGTATGTCCACAAACCAATAAATTCTAACTGTAAACTCACATTGCAACAAAAATTTAAATATCTCATAATTGGACAGTGTTATGCAAAAATGACTCAACCCTCAAATCTACATACAAATAACATTGAAGTACAGTGAATGCCCTCAAGGTGATTATGTGTTATGCTTTACTTAAAAATCTGTGGCATATTTTCACTAATATGAGGTTATCATACTTACTAAGTTTGTCAGATTCCTCTGGAGGTGAATATTATTTTGCATGATATAAATTGAAACGTGCGTTGAATGTTTATTTTATAACGCTGTCCAATTGGCCTTGACGTAAAGTAACTCCATAAGCTCGGACAACGCAAAATGTGGGGACAAATTTTTGCTCGTTCGAGACCTAGAAGTGCGTAAGTGGTAAGTCGACACACCCTAGCCTCTAAGCACAAGTCACTGAACTAGTGTGCAGTTTCCTCACCGACAACTATCCTCTATGAGACATTCTGTGGTTACCCTATCATATTATGATCAGTGGTGGCTCATGGGTAGAGCCCACGATTTTTGGTGAAAAGAATTCTGCAACAATTTGTTTCAATGCCTTATGTGCACATATGCATCTCTACTTCATGGTCATTGATTGGCTGTATTAAATTCTCAGCGTCTCGGGGTTTTACCCGCAAATCACAGACGTGTGGTGTCGCAGTAACCTTGTTCCTGTTGGCACAAGTCAAATGAGCCACGCCTGTGCAATTATACATTCAGTCAATAATCATGTAGCAGACCTGCAGATGCGTGCACGTAAGGCATTGAAACAAACTGTTACAAAATTCTTTTCACCAAAAATCGTGGGCTCTACGTCATGGGTTGTTGCCAGGTGGGGCTGCAGATAGTCGGAACTGTTCACTCTTAATAAACGCACCGTAGACCAATGACCACGAAATATTTGCCGGCTACTAGATGTGTTGTAACCACTCAGTAGGGGCACCTGCACATCAGCGTGTCAGTGGCTGTAGAGTCAACCACCGCACAACCCTGTACAGCTCTTGGCAACTGCAGCCCTACCTGGCAACAACCCACGAGCCGCCACTGATTATGATGTAATATTTATTAAAGATTAACGTGTATATTACACGCCTGTGCCTTTTTAAAGATTCTGCACATAGAGTTCAGTGCCTGTTATTGCAAAAACTCATTTTTTTCACAATTTTTGGCCACAGAGAAAACGATCTTCTAACATTATTAAAGGTCCTGCAATAGGTATGCACACTTATAACGCTCTTTTACTGCAATCACTAAGTCTACATCAACTACGCACATTATGCACTTTTCGAGAAAAATAAATATATCAGTCTAATGTAAGTATCGTATATTCCAATACCGGACACTCTTTTTATTGTTTGAAACATTTTTTGTAGTGATTCTAGTAAGAATTGTTTGCAATTAGTCTTTTTACCACATAGTTTCACGTCTCTCTGTGGCGTATATTACTTTGCTACCCATAACATTTACATGCGGAGTTCCACAGAGAACAGTACACACACTTGCGACGCGCTGTTATTTATTAAACGGTTGTTAATAAAGTTCTGGTGTTCGGGTTGAGAAATAAATAGACAGTAAGTTCTGTTTTCCCGGGTAGCACGTTGTTACTGTCCTCTCCTGGCGGACCGTTATTGTACTAGCTTTGTCAGTCTGACTCTTAGTGGTTTCACGTCCACTACTCTCCACGTCGAAGGTCACATAAGCGGAGGTGCCGCGCCGTCAGCTGTCTACCAAGCTAACTGCGACGTTTTCCAATACTTTTAAAATAATACCCACAGGCAGCTCAACAACGTCTCGCCTTGCTCCTGGTTGGCGCCAAAATCCCCGACACGTGCTCTGCAGGCTTTGGTTTAGTTGGGCCAATCAGGAGCCAGTTTCCGACAGATGACGCCGCTCCTCGAGAACAGCCACTCCTTGCTATTGCCGTATTTATTGTACAATTATACAATTTCTTTCGGCTATACACAGACAATTACACTAAATGTTTTTATTAATGGCTACATTCCTTTATATCCTAATTAGGCTGGCTTTTCTCCCCTTTCGTCCGGCAGTTAGGGGGGGGGGTAACTCGGCAGTAGGTGGGGGCGAGAAGGCTTAGACGTTAGCTATATGCACCTGCTCGTTTCCACACTGACAGAGTATACACAAATTCCTGATTTTCTCTATAAAATCTGGTACACTGATTAATACTAGTTGAAAGTTATTTCATCGTTATCCTTACGTGATGGCGAGAAGGAAGACTCGTCGCAAGACATATTTATGATGTCATCTGAAAATGACAGTTGAGCAACAATTATGGCTATAAATCTTACAAATTGCGGTGGCGACCATATGGTGTGTTACACACATTATTCTATGCAATGGTATCAATCATTTCTCACTAGGTGGATGGTTTCCATTCTGCGCCATACTAAGAAATACACACACACTCTCTCTCTCTCTCTCGCACACACACACACACACACACACACTCTATATATATAAATGAAAGCTAACTGACTGACTGACATATCAAACTGCAGCCCAAACCACTGGACCTAGAATCATGAAATTTTTTGTGGGAGTTCCCCTCAGGTCGTAGGCGAGCACTAAGAAGGGATTTTTCGAAATTCGACCTCTAGGGGGGTGCAAAGGAGTGAAATGTGTTTCCGAAGAAACGTCGATAGAGCTCGAACCCGACGGCCTATCATCGTGATTTTTACTTTAATAGGACACTCGTAAAAATGCATATCAGCCAATTTAAGGATTTTTCGAAATTCAACGTTTAAGGGGGTGAAAAGGCCTTAAATGTGTTTCCAATCAACTATCGATATCTATCGAACCCTTTGGGATAGAGAGTTGATATTCACTTCAAAATATTGCTTTCGTAAATACCCAAAAAGTAGTTCTCGGTTTTTTTTTAAATTCGACCCCCAGGCAGTAAAAAGGGGCAAAATGTGTTTTTTATGAATCGTCTATATCTTTGAAACACAAATGGCTATCGTCGTGATTTTAACTTTAATTGGTTACATTTACAAATGTCTATGGCAGGACTCAAAAACGTTTCGAAATTCTTTATTTAAAGGGGTTAAAATACGTGAAATGTGTTTTCGATTATCCTTCCATATATATCGAATCAATCGAGATATCGAAGTGCTCTTTGCCTTAAATTGATGCTTTTGTAAATATCCCAAGTACCATTTAAAATATATTTTCCTAATTCGGCCTTAAAATGGGTAAAAAAGAGGTAATATGAGTTTTCGACTTACATTCGATATATATCGATCCCATAGCTTTTTATATAGCGACGTGATTTTTGTTTAGGATTGATGCTTACTCAAGTACCTACAAAGAAATTTCAGGAATTTTCGAAATTCGCCACCTAAGGATGTGAAAAGGGGTGAAAAGTGGTGAAAAGCGTTTTCAATTAATCGTCGATATATCTTGAACCCAGCGGGCTAATGTTGTGTTTTTTACGTCCACGAGATACCAATAAAGTATTATAAAACGTGATTCAAGGGTTTTTCGATATTTACTCTCTTAGGTGGTGAAAAGACCTTGAATCTGTTTTAGATAAATCCTCGATATCTATCGAACCCGCCGAGATATACAATTAATTTTTGCTTCAGGATGATGATTACAGAAATTATCGCAAAACGGTTTTCAGATTTTTCGAAATTCGATTTCTCAATACTGTGCAGGGGTGATATGTGCTTTTTTAGTGAATGATCTATTTTGATTATACTGAACGGGCTAGCGATGTGATTTACACTTCAGTTGGATACTTATCAAATGTCTAAGATGTAAATTTAAAATATTTCGAAATTCGACACCAAAAAGGGTGAAAAAGCACTAAATACTTTTCCATCAACTCACGATATCTATCTAACCAGTAGCGATATTGAGGTGTTGTTCGCGTCAGAGTGATACTTACGTAAATATTAAAAATAATATGTACGTATTTTTTTTTTCTTTATAAGATAACGTGTTTATTAAGAATAAAACTAAGTTGGTCAATATTCAAGGCAGACGATCCGAAAATCAGGAACGAGCAACGAGAAACAACCTATACAGGAGTTTCACTCTACAGTAACCTATCGAGACGTGGTGTTGTACAACCTCTATGAGCCCAGGACACAGATTTTTTTTTTTTTTAATAATTTTTATTTTTATAAATTATTTCGACGTTACGTGATGCAGTTGTTTGTTACTCAGGTCTAAATTCCGGGAGGTTCTGGGACTCGAATTCCGTTAAAAGTTGCGTGCGAACGTTCAATTCTGACACACAAAAACTACACGGCAGATCGAATTAGTGCAATTTACATAGTCATTTAAAAGGGGTAAAATTGCAGTTCGCTTTCCACTAAAGGGAGATTTACAACGATCCGTCGCATCCGCCCGTCATCCGTCCGTCCGCCAGTTATTTGGCCTGTTCCGTCCATCAGAAATGCTAGAGATTTGCAATACCGCGTCATCCGTCCGTCGTTAATCCTTTGATTTGCAGTGCTAACAATGTACAAACAGAAAACTTCCGTGGAATATAAAAAAAATCCCTTAAATATATTATTTATTTTTACAGATTTTTTACTCAATCTATAGCTACTTATAATTGCAAACACTGTTCTTCGTCACAAAGAAATTTAACGAGTGTAAGTATTTACTAATTAAATTACTTATGGTGTAATGTGAATAAGCATTATGTAAACAAATAATTTCGGTTGGTGTTTTAATTTTTCCCGGATGCCAAAACTATCACTATCGTATTATAAAATAATATTTACAGCGTCATCTAATAAATATAAAAAAATTCACAGCCTTCTTATTAAAATAAACAGTTAAAACGATCGTCGCCATCTTTAGAGGGCTGTAATTTCACCCGTCCGCCCGTCAAAAGTTAAAGCTTGGCAAGGTTTCGACGGACGAACAGATAGAATAATTCCAGACACCTGATTGGCTAAAATTCACGTGATCGACGGACGGATGACGGACGGACGGATGACGGATCATTGTAAATCCTGCTTTAGGTTCCTCTACAATATCAGCTGACATATTGTCGGTATACTGCCAAAAGTGATTAAGTCATAAATGCTATTTCGTTTAAATACCTCATTAAATTGTAGATATTAACAAAAATGTGGTATGTTACTATACTGTTACACAACAGTACGAAACGACGAATAGATTTTAAACTTGGGCAATTGTTCGTGAACAACATATACATATTCCTAGCATTTTTATAATTTTAATTCGTTTTGACTTTGTCACTTTTGGCAGTAAACCGACGATATATCATCTCACTAAGCTCAAGTTTGGGGCACCAAATACGTTTCCGCGAAACCTCTACCCAGTGAAACTTTGTAATGTCAATAAAGTTAAAGTGAATATTTTGAAAATATATAATTGAGGGCACCGTCACCAATGGTTGTGCACAGGGTAAACAGATGTTTTTCATTCGATTAATCCCTTACCTTAGGTGTCTGTAAATACCCCATAACGTCAAATTGGCAGTTTTATAAATAAGGCCCAGGCAAAGTCGCTGTTAGTGGCAGGGACAAACTTAAGACTGCTTTTCGCGTGGACAGCTATAGCTACTTATCCTGCTGCAGAATTAGTTCAACTAGCCGCTCGGACATTCTAACACTTGATGACTGAAGTACCAATCTTGTGTACAAAGAGGTTTTTCAATTAAAGTAAATATTATCAGTTACGAATAATACTCGCGAGCAAAGCCGCGGGGGACTGCTAGTTTTAATATAAGGTTCTTGATGCACTACACACCACTCGGCGACCTGGACAGACGGCAACCTTAACTCGGGTCGTTTAAAATTGTGATCCGTAGCGTAGTCGGTTAGGCGCTGTTCTACGGCGCGAGAGGTCCAGGGTTCGAATCCCGACTCGGAAATGGAGGTTGTGTTGGCCCTTCACCTCACTTCGCCCCCGCTGTTAAAGGGTTGTTAAACCCTCTCACCTCACCAAGTGAAATTAATTCGCGTGCAATAAGTGGATCGAGCTAACTAGACAGCCAGCTTTATCAACTCTGCTCGAGACGAAGATAAGTAGGCATTAGGAGGCGTACACGTGAAATGTCGCAACAATTTTAGAAACACTATATTTATAAAAAAAAACACAGTGTAATAAAACTGCGCCCTCAATGTTTAAAGTATTGGAAACAGAAGCACTCCACACGCAAACATTAAGTGACGTGTTCAGAGAGGTTAGATATTTCCTTTTGCTAGTCGTTACCCTCGGAAAGATATGAACAGGCTGAAAATAGAACTTTAGCAGGGCTTTATGAGTGCTCACTATATCCCGAACCACATATGACCTTACGTTCTAAGTTAGTAAATATGTGCACGCTCTTCCTTCGTACCTGACAATTTTATGAGTGTTGTAATATAGTTAAAACGTACATTTGTATATGGCACTGAAATCTATGCTATTGAAAATGTCAAAATCAAGTATGTGAGGAGAACTAAGTACGCAAATGTATAACTGATAATATGGTGAGCGTATTCTAGCAGCCCTAAATTAACAATTTCCCCTTCGTAAAGATCTAAATTACACACTGATATGGTTCATTTTATATTAAACTAAATGTCCGCCTGTAACTTTGCCTGCGTATAGTACTTGTAGCATAACACCTAGTATAGACCGTTCGGGATAAACTGAGCTCTCAAAAAACCCTGCTAAATTTCCAGTTTCAGCCAGTTAGTATCTTTCCACCCGTAACGGCTGCCAACGGGAAATTTCTATCCTCTCTGGACACGTCACTTGAAGTGTGCACGAGTAAGATAAAATGTGCAGTCAGTATTAATTGATACAGTTTGAAAAATAAAGTTTATTAACTATATGAAATACAATTATGTAGATTTCAGTTGATTTTGTTTCGGTACTGTTGCATTTAAAACGTAAAATACACGGAACTACATTGCGTTATTTCGCTGCCAACCATACAAGCAGTAAGGAACTATAGCTTATGTTTAATTATAGGCAGTTACTGTTAGTGGTATTTTTAAAAGGTTAAAATTTTACTGCTCACTTTATCCCGAATGACCTATATTAACAATATTATTTAGATCGAAAAGAAACAATAAGTCACTAATATATACACGTGCACATAGAGATTGTTTAAAGTTACGCATCAATAGGATTCCTAAACGCAACTCCGTATACTATACTATTTTCAACGGCCATACTCGGCTTTTCAGAACGTATCACGGAAAATTAACAAACTATTTTTTTTTCCTGTAGCAGTTAATTAACTGAATGCAGTACGAAAATCAATGTAACTTTATTGGTATTTATGCTAGCGTTGTTAAAAAACAATAACGTCATCGATGTCCCAACAAATTATAACTATCGAGGATTAATCGAAATCCATTTTTGCGTCTTTTCACACCTTGGACAGAAAAAAAAAAACGTTTGCATAAGTATCCAACTAAAGTTAAAATTACAATGGTAGCCCATCAAAATGCTATATAGAAGATTAATTAAAAACAATTGTTATCCTTTTCATCCTAGGGGTGTCCAACTCCATGTCTCGAAGATATCAAGAATCATTAGAAAACACAGTTTACGTGTTTTCACCCGGCGGCGGTGAAATTTCGAAAAATCTTGAATAATCACAATTTAAAAATTTGTATGAGCATCAAATTGAAGAGAAAATCACGAGAACAGTTAGTTAAGGTCCGACTTTAAGAACGACTTATTAAAAACACATTTTATTTTTTTCCCACCCCTCAGGTACTGAAATCAAGGAAAATCCTTAAATATACTTTTGGGAATTTATGTTTCCGGCTCATTCTCATTCTAATGTACAATTTGTACATTAAAATTTTGTAAAAATTAAATGCATAAATAATATATTTTTATTTAGCGTGATTTTGTCACATATATCTATTAAAGTAATGTCTTAAATGGTGAATAAATATTTTGTATCTTAAAAAATATTAAGAAAATGTTTTGGTCACGTAGGTGACAGCCGCTGGCACAGAGATGACAGCCACTGGCATGGAGGTGACTGCGAAATTCAAACGGATTAAAAGTTGCATATATGTTACACATTTTACAAATTACTATGTTAATAATAATAAGGTTAATACTTACACTATATTAAACAACAACGTACACATTACAATTTTTTTCATGCGACACAATACACAACATTATGAGCTGACGTACACAAAAGTTACAATAGGGAGGGACTTTTTATCAATATTTTCATAGTACGAATTTGAATATGAAGATGACTAAATTAACTGAAATAATGTTGTAACTATCAATAACTTAATATCTACGAAATTAATCAAAAGTGAGCAATCGTAAAGGATACGGCTTTGTTTCTCCAGTGAGAGGATTCCCAAATCATAGCGATGGAAGTTATATACAGGCAAACAAGTCAAACAGCTAAGTCTTCGAACTTGAAGAGCATATGGCTTCTGCTTCGACCATGTTACCTAATGTGCCTGCATTGTACCTTTGAATGACGGAATAATGTTTGGAAGTTTTGCTTAAACAATGGGAATGATGGTAGGGTCCAAAACCAATATGTTTATTCCTCTTCTATGTTTCTCAAGTTCTTCAGTTAATCTATTAAAATTTGGGATGTGAGTACCCGTTGCCACCACTCTATCTTCTGTCTGCTTCAGGGAACCTCCCACTCCATCTGGTACTCCCTTGCCAAACCCTGCCTCACTATAGTGCCACTGAATACAAACAGTTTGTAACTTTTTTTTATAGGTTGGTACACATCAAGTAAAACATTTTGCCACTCCGATATTGATTTGTGGGACCGTCAATTAAAAAAAATGAACAGTTTTTAAAATTGGTATCACAGATCTTACATCTTCAACAACTGGTGTAAGATCGCAACAACTGGGTCGTGTTGAAGTATGTCTGAGAGCGTACAGTGCCATATTTTGAAGATAGTAAAGGGTATTAAATAACCTTATTATTTTATACATTCTGAAATTAGTAATTAAAACTAATAAAAGAATCACCAGAACATAATTCTAAAGCTATGAAGATTTAGTTACATGCGCAAATTAAATTTGTCACCTCCGTGGTAACTCTGTCACCTACATGGCCAAAAAGTGACCAAGGAGGAGACCCAGATGTATAGTAATATTTTACATCGTCGATATTGCCACGTCAGCAATGTTTGGTCAGATGTAGTTCCAATGCAAGGTGGCTAATTTTTGTTGCACACGGGGTATAGCCTGTAACGTCCGTTGATGGTGACGATATAATAGGCGCGTGGTAGCACAGACACCATCCGGTAATTCACTGACAGTTTGTCGGAGCGCCCGCAAGGCGTTAGATAGGATTGCGTAAGTACACTTCCGTTTGTCCAGACGACGTGATGAAGAGCCGAGATGCTAGGGGTGTCCGTCGAGAACCGTTGTATAAGAGTTTTCTCAAACAAAGCCCTTGCTTTTAGTTGATGATCAATAAGACCTAAACCACCCTTGGTTGTTGGCAAGTAGATTTAGTCTCTACTGGCCCTGAAAAGAAATCCACTCCATAAGAACCATCCAGTGTATCGACGTATTTGTGCCTCGACCACCTTCGGCATGGGGAATAATTGAGCTACGTACCACAGTTGAGCTAATAAATAAGTGTTTATTAGGTACGTCTTTTGTATGATATTTATATTGCGAAGTCGAGCGGTTATAAGGCTACCGCGTATCTTGTTCACCGCTGTGTCCCAATTGCATTTGGCCATTTGTTCCGAATTTGCCATGAATGTGATTCCAAGTGTACGAAGTGAATCGACCGTGGCATACG
>PNEQ01101592.1:0-90808 GCA_003012365.1 Medauroidea extradentata | reverse complement strand
TAATTTTATCTCATTTTGACATTGTCACTTTTGGCAGTAAACCGACGATATATCATCTCACTAATCTCAGGTTTGGGGCACCAAATACGTTTCCGCGAAACCTTAACTCTCTGAAACTTTGTAATGTCAATAAAGTTAAAGTGAATATTTTGAAAATATATAATTGAGGGCACCGTCACCAATGGTTGTGCACAGGGTATACAGACGTTTCTCATTCGATTAACCTCTTACCTTAGGTGTCTGTAATTACCCCAGAACCTCAAATTGGCAAGTCTATAAATAAGGCCCAGGCGAAGTCGCTGTTAGTGGCAGGGACAAACTTAAGTCTGCTTTTCGCGTGGACAGCTATAGCTACTTATCCTGCTGCAGAATTAGTTCAACTAGCCGCTTGGACATTCTAACACTTGATGACTGAAGTACCAATCTTATGTACAATAAGGTTTTTAAATTAAAGTAAATATTATCAGTTACGAATAATACTCGCGAGCAAAGCCGTGGGGACTGCTAGTATATATATATATATATATACAGATATATATATATATATATATATATATATATATATATATATATATATATATATATATATATATATAATGATTCATTTTAAAACTTCGTCTATTTAATGATATGTACAGTTATAACAAAATACTTAATTTTAAAACTTCGTGTTAACTACTGAAATTGTAACTTTTTGCCTGAAGATGCACCAAGATTTAAACTATAATGGTAAAATGTAACTATGTGTAATGCGTTGCCATTTCGAGAATAGTCGTGGAATTAAATGTGTCAATCCACCCAACTTTAACTGTTTTCCGAGATTCACAGACTACATTTAGCCGTGAGGTGTGTAATAGCAGATATCATATGAAAATTTTATATGAGATTTTTATTAAAATGTCAATAGTCTCTAATAAAGAGTAAAGAGTTTACTCAGTGAAAGACACGCTTTAACGAATTTGTGTATTACTACAAGTTTTTGTTTTATAATATTCGACAAGATGTTTTCACTTCATGCTACGAATACCAATAAAATATATTAGGCATATAATATTGCAAAGCTATTTGCAAACCAATGCAATTGCATTAGAAACACAAAAAGTAACTATGAATTAATTACATGAACACAACTAGTGGAACGATGAGCAAAATGTTAACGCATCTCTGAATATCAGTAAACAGTTATTTATTTCAAGGTAAATTACAAGAACCACTGATTTTTTGTAAAAATAATTTTTCAACAACTCGTTTCAAAGCCTAATTTTAACATCTGTATCTCTGTTACATGTTCAGAGATTAGATTTGTTTTTATCTCTCGGTTTCTCGGAGTTCTAGAGATAAACCTCAGCTGTGTCATAGACTATATAACAGTCAGACGTGAAATAACGTGGTGGCTATTTTGATTCTGACGAACTTCACAGCTTATTGGCTGCCCGAGTTTGTTCATACCAGCCCCGTGTTATGCTTGGTTTCTGCAAGTCACGGCAGGTTTTCTACTGGCCTGGCTGCCGGCTAGCAGGGCAGTCGCCTTACGCTGATTGGCTGTAGGCGTATCCGCCATGTTGTTGGCCAGGAATGCCATTTTGCTGGCGTGTGTTACTGAGTTCGTTCTTCTTCCGACTATTTCACTTCTGTATTCCTAAATCTTCTGTGACTCTGCGCAGATACACTCTGCCGATAGCAAGAAACAGAGCTACAGTTGTGAATATAAGACATTGGAATACATTAGTGCGAAATTTCTTTCATAAAAATAAGTGGCTCTGTCAGGTGTTATCATTATTACAAACAATTTGTCGGTTGTCTGACGGAAGTTAAAACTCAGCTAGATGAGAACACAAGGCCGTTCTACATCTTCTTTAGACATGTTACAAGTGAGTGAGAGCATTTTGATCAGCACTTAACATCGATGTCTTTAGTGCTGGTGAGGGGTGATATGAGGTGAGTATGGAGCAGCGCCGGAATGAAAGGGTGGGTAAACAGGAGATCCCCGAGAAAACCTGCAAACCAACGGCATCGTCTGGCACGACTCCCAAATGTGAAAATCCGGGGACCGACCCCGCCGGTAATCGAACCCGGATCGCCTTGGTGAGACGCGACTGGTCTGATCATTCTGCCACGGCGGTCCCCGACACGTTACAAGTTTTGTGATGCAGCGTAACGGGAATAAGGCCAACAAAACTTGCTTTGGCTTTTGCCAAGCCGTTTGGGAGTTAGTTGGTTCGCACGCGCAATAATTGCAATTCCAGAGACACGATCGCGCTCGCTACTCTCCGGTCGCAGAGCGCTTGCACTTAGTTGTCAAGAATCGCTAGGAACTACTGTAACTATCAACAAACCCCCAGAGGGAGTACGCTACAAGTTACTCTGCTCTCGAGCCACAGTGCACGGGCAGACGCCACTGCAATTTCCCGTCTCTCGCGGCGTCCGAAGAGGATTGGTTAGAGGGGCGGGGGTGGGAGGATTTTCAATTCCAGCCGTTCTTCGCGACGTGCTTGCGCAAACAATCAGAGTTGCATCTCGCATCCTCAAAGAGCACTGACACGAGAACACATATGAGAAGTTCCAGACTGAATATGAGCTTTGTACGACTCCTGCAATGAATTATTATTACAACTTGAACAGTTTTTATGAAATATGTCAAAGGGGGAGTGTTCAATAATGTTATTGCAATTTGAGTTTTTGAACCATAACGTTTGTTCAAATTTTATTTTCAATATTTTCTCTTCGACAAAGCACAGGATATTTTGTTTGTAAACTTCTTGACGTAAATAATAATGAAATTATCTTGCAATGAATCTTCACGACAAATCAATGACAGAGTCCATTATTATCTATGTCACGGCAGTATACAAGGAATGTATCCTGTGCTTTGTAAAAAAAAAGGTAATTTCGGTGCAATTTTAGTTAATGTTATGGCTCAAAACTGAAAATACTTTAAAATTGTCTAACGTAATTGGTTGAGTTGCAGAATACCCCGCAGCAAAACAAATAAAAAAAAAAAATTCCAGTACTAGTTCTTATCATAAGACATTATTTCGGATAGAAAAATAGTCGCATGCAGAAAGACGACACGAAAACCAAAAATAAAATATACTTATATAATTGTACAGTTATGTGTTTTATTTATCCGTGTTTGTGTCGTCTTACGCGGTACGACGCTACACCTTTATAGATATTTAAATATGTTATGTTTTTGTAACATGTAAGACTGTCTTTCTTTTCTTGCTTTTTACATTACTACTCTTACTTACTACTCAGTTAATACAATTACTATCGTATATCTTAGAGGTTCAATGTCCGTTTACATAATAATCAATCTGAAAAATTTAGAAGCCTAAATAGCCGTATAAGATAAGCAAAAATGTTTGTGTTTTAATATTACTTCAAACTAGTTTAATTAATTTTCTTTGCATACATTTCATCCTGGAGATGTGAAGCCAAACGCCCGTACGAATGTTATGTTCGATTGCGGTATCCATGG
Source organism: Medauroidea extradentata (assembly GCA_003012365.1). NCBI lineage: Eukaryota > Metazoa > Arthropoda > Insecta > Phasmatodea > Phasmatidae > Medauroidea > Medauroidea extradentata. The sequence continues at coordinate 87,327 of PNEQ01101592.1, read as the reverse complement.
ATATAGGAATTGAATCACACACCAGACTGAAGCTCCGCCTCATTTTAAGTCGTCCGTTAATACAGTACACATAACACTGAGACAAAGACAGTGTTGGACTCAAAACAGTGTAACAACGACGACGTCACAGGCAACAGACTAGACGACACAACGATGAAGACTCAAAATAAAACAGTAGATTTGTTAAGACAAACTTCTCGCGACGTTTCGTGGGAGCTGACGTCAGCCCCCGTCTTCAGGTGAAGTAAAAGTGGTTTATGGGTGTCTTGACTACAGTCAAACTAGGCTTGTTTTCTCAATTTTAAGTTTTGTTTATTCTTTGTATCATACTACAGTTAACTCTACTACAGATTGTAAAGATCAATGTTAAAAGTCAGGCACAGGTTAAATTTGTGCCGCTTGGAGGGTTGGTATCTTTACGAGATGTAAACTGAACAATTACAGAAATTTCCTTAATTTTAAGAGTTAGTGTACGTTAGCATTTTCACGTTTGAGACACGGAAATAGGGAAGGCAATCAGTTGAACATAACACGTAGGACAAACACCTCACCGCCTCTAGGCGCGAAGGACTAAACTAGCGTGCAGTGTTTTCGTAGAAAGTCGTTTTCAATGTGACCCTGTTATTTTATTTGTGGAAAGAATATAGTAAATTCCAATGCAGGTTTCTATGATTTTGTTTTAAGATTAATGGCTACAGATTATGGTTAGAGAAGGTGATTTATCGCGGGAAAAGTTGACTATTTGCTAGGCTTCAATGTAATGTATTAATTTTCAACGCTTTTATTCGCTACTGGCGAATCCCTATTTGACTGGGCCAATGATAACTCTGGTGCGCTACTTCTGGACGTCTGTGATTCGTCTGTAAACAAGTAGACTGTGCCACATAACCGTCGGCCAATAATGCATGACACAGGAGGCTAAACTTAATTGCAGAATACGCTGGCACAGAACATTCTTGCGATTTTTCACCATCTCTAATTATGGTTTATCGCGGAAAAACTTGACTGTTTGTTGGATTTCGACGCACGTTCTGCTTTCCAAAAGATAACTGGCTTTAGCTTGTACTTGGAGCTGTTACGCTATTTGACTGTGCCAATAAGAATCCCGAAATTGTAATACTTGATTCATGTTATCAGTCTGCAGACAGCTACGTTGTGTCAGACATATCTCAGCAAATCATATGTTACAAGAGACTACAGCGTTTTTAAGGTTATGTTTGCACAGAATATTTTCGCGATATATCATCATCACTAATTATTAGGGACCCTTGTTTTTCGCGAAAAGAATTTTGCCTCACTTTGTTTCCGTGCCTTACGTGCACATCTGCAGTTCTGCTTCGTGTTCAGCGATTGGATATTTAACTGTCACAAGCCTTGAGATTCTACTGGCACAGACGCGTGGTGTTTAAGGAAAGTTTTTGTAATTGGCTCAGTCAAATGGGATACGGCTCTTCACACACAGACACGCTGCCAATAACCATGAAGCAGAACTACAGATGCGCACGTAAGGCACTGAAACAAACTGGGGCAAAATAATTTTTGCGAGAAAAACAGGGTCCCTACTAATTATGGTTTACATTTCCTCAGCTACAGCAACGATAGAAAGTTATTTTTAGAACTTTCGCCTGGACATCACGTTCATAATTTGCGTACAGCATTTTTAAAATCAAGGGGACATAGTTGGAAGTGTTTATTATTTTTGCAGGTAAACGCAATAGAAACATTTTGACCAGGTACAAGAGAAAAAATACTTTTCGTACCACGCTACATTTAGTAGAGTAAACCTTACACACACTAAGATTTCTGAACGGCATAATATTACAATGGCGTGTGTCCACAATATACCCTCCGTACGTAACTTGATACTTTCTGAAAGTCCTGCTTCTAGCTTGGATCTAGTGTTTTTACACTCACTATATATCCTCCCGCCAAGCATCAACAATAACATTGCCAGGCTGACAGTTGCACTGCAAGCCGACGTACATTTTCCATTCGCCGCCACTTAATACGTCACCTCTAAAATATTGTAATATACGATAAATGTAAATATACATTTTATTTCATTGCCTGAAAATGAACACATTAAGTACTTTTCAATATTTTAGCCGCTGTTCATAATATACAGAAGAACTATTTCTACGACATCAATGCCAACCCAACCATCCTCCAACTATCGTATAACAGACATGTTTAACACACTTTTAAATAATTATTACGAACAATTTTCAAACTCGCGGACGCGTAGCATTAAAATATACATATTTATTTATTTACCCTACCGTACTGCTTTTTTCATTTGCTTACATAGTCATATGATAATATCAAAAGTATGCATTTAATTTTTTTTTCAACAGTTTGTTTCTGAAAGTATCAAGTTACGGTACGGCGTGTATAGTACAGTACGGTTTACTGTCCCATTGTAAGAAACACACTACGACATTATTACACGTACTTTTAATTCACACGTGTTTGGAAATATTCCTCAGAAATAATGCGCTATTCTGATATTAAACTGTGCACTTCAATTTTAGTAAGTTAAACTGTATGTATATTCGTGGTCGTGTGAATGTTCTTCGTTAACGGCACACAAGGAAGGAGCCAAGTATTTAAGTTAATTTCAGCGGCGTGGCGCAGCAGGAGTTAGCACATTTAAACATAATGTAATTACCTATAACGCAGTAACGAGTTCCTCTTGTATCGGGGAGAACGGCATCTGCTGAGCGCAGGTTAAATGCCACTGAAAATACCAAGTAGCGCGCGAGTGTGCTTTGCTTTCCCAGGTACCGGGAGCTTAATGCAATTTCGCAAATTGCCTGCGCGGATGCAGAACACAGCTGCGAAGAAAGGGGAAGGTATTGCGATTATTACGTATCTTATGGCTTCCTTGTCAGCATCGAGGAGCGTGAAATACGACAGCGAATCACCATAGTAGAAACTGAGACAGAAGATTCGGCAGAATATTTTTCTTTAACTTATGTAGCTGGAAGTGACGTCAGCAGTCGGTATACCATAGATCCTGACTCAATGGACGACTTGAAGTACACGCCCCCTGGAGTCACCGCAGGGGAAAAGTACTGTGGGAAACAAAGCTTGTTTACAAACATGCTGATTTGTTAGTTGGTAGTTGCAGAAAGCAAAAATGTTGCGCATTCATAGATTTGCACGCAAGGATAAAAAATATTAGTTTCAATTTCATGGTTAAGATACGCAAATACATAAGATTAATGTTTACCTGAAAAAAAAACGGCAAATTCTAAACAAATAATCAATTTTCTTGACGTATGTCTCATCCGGGACATGTGAAGCCAAACAGCTAAATGAAGGTTATGTTCGGCTGCGGTATCCATTGAGGCAGGAATTGCATCCCACACCTGACTGAAGCCCCGCCTCTTTTCAAGTCGTCCATTTGCACACTATACAGTCTTCGGATCAAAATACAAATATAAAAAAAAATTGAGTAAAGAAACTAACGTTATAAATACCACAAATAATATAAATTATTATTTTTATTTTAACAACTAAGCGAGGTGGGGCTACGCTAACACGTTGGCATCTCGTTCGTGAGGTACAGGGTTTGATCCCCGGCTTCGGCCATCCTGATTTCGGTTTTTCAAGGTTTCCTGGAATCTCCCCAAGTGATTGCTGTAATGGTTCCTTAACAATGGCCGTGGCCGACTCCTCTCCCAGCTTCTGTCATTGTACCAAGTTGCATGTCGCCGTGTCTAATGGACTCGCTGTCGACGACGAGACGTGAAGTTCTTTTACATTACATTTATTTCAATAAATTTTTTCTTAGTAAATAAATTTATTACTAGCTGTGCCCGGCACGTGAACCGGTTTTTTTTTCTGTTACTAAATATGTCTTCTTCAGCTTTATACCGATCTCATAGTATACATGTGTTTATATGTACAGATGTTCCGGGAGTAGACGACAATAAAGAGGCGTCTGTGACAGAGGGGCCCAAGACCTACCAAATAAACCAAACTTGTATTATCCGAATAGAAACCGTCTAAAAGATATGTAGTTTTAAAGAAAATTTGGCTGTACTCTACATTGAACTAAACATTTACTGATGGCGGAAAAAGTAATGGTCCATGTGAAAAAAAAAAATTTGTATATTTAAAAGGTGATTAGTGTCGTCACATTTAAAAAACACATTTCACGTCACTGAGAGTACAGCTTCGTAGTGTAAAAAATTCACTTTCACAAAAGTTGTGTTTGGTTCGGAAAAATGCCTCCAGTTTGCACGAGGTAAAAAAAATATATTAATGGGTGACATAAATGATCACCCGCCATTGGAAAAACTACCCAATAGTATTACTAATTAATTAGTAAAAAACACATTTTAAATTAACAAACGTAGATGCAGTAAATGTGAAAACATAACGTAATGCAACAGATTCACACAATGTAAAAATCAGCAATAAGGTTGAAATTAGTATGTGTGTAAATAATTAAACGTAACTTTATTGAAATAAAATTATTACACAGTGTTTGAAATAATTAAAATGTTTTTTTGAATGTAATATGTTTAATTTGTGATGATAAAATGAATTGTATTAATAAAAATGGTAATAGTCAGTTATTTCATTAAACATAATGATATTATCGAACTAGAAAGTTAAGATAAACGAATTACATGACCAGATACCCTTACATAGTTGCTGCTTCATATTCACAGCGGCCGCGGTTATGTAGAGGATAGTGCGCTCGCCACCCATCATAGCGAACTGGGTGTAATTCTTGAATAGTCTCACAAACAAATTCTACATTTTATTAACGATGCCACATCTTTGCATACAGACTATTTGTTAATATGTTGTACATCTATGGTGACCAGTTGTGTACAATCACCAACATGTACTGCAGCAGATCATATGATACACTAACAAACGCGTACTTTCTAGTCTAGAAACAATGCAAGATCTTGATCCGAAGGAAACTAAAGGATTGTAATGGAAAGATTTGTGCCGCTCTTGACAGCGATGTTTTGTAAGCCGATGTAGGCGCCGGCCCTCGTAGCACAGTCGGTAAGAGTCAGTCTGTGGTGCGAGGTGTCCCTAGTTCGCATCTTGGTTCGGGCATGTTTGTTGTGATGTCCTTCACTTCATGTCATTCTCATCGACTCTTAACACCTCGTTTTTAAAATGCCGTAATACCCTCACGTTTACCCCCACCCCCATTATGGTGAATAATGTGAACTTGGAGTGGTACTCTAACGGAAAACAGGGGTACACGAAAGGATTACCTATACATCTTCATGTATTAGACACAATTACCACATACAGAAAATATGCTCTTGAGGCTATTCAGGAATTATACCCAGTTCGCTATGATGGGAGGCGAGTGCACTAGCCTCTACATAACCGCGGCCGCTGTGAATATGAAGCAGCAACTATGTAAGGGTATCTGGTGATGTAATTAGTTTATCATAACTTTCTATTTCGATAAAATCAATTTGGTTTAGTAAAATAACTGACTATTACAATTTTTATTAATAGCATTTCATTTTAGCCTCACAAATTACACATATTATTCAAAATACATTTAAGAAATTTCCAACACTGTGTAATAATATTATTTCAATAAAGTTACCTTTAATTATTTACTCACATACTATAAATTTTGAGTATTGACGAGATAAACACGAAGTTTCGAAATTTACGGTAGAGTATACAAGTTTGAAAAATATCACGTCTCTCCTTAACAGTTATATACCACAAACGTATTGCGCAAGTACTGAGTCCTGAAGTGATTTTAGGAAATTATCGAAAACCAAAACCTGGTGGCTGGAGTCCTAGCTCGAACACGGCTTATCCTGAATACGATTCCATCGATGATATACCATTGTACCACCCAGCTCTGTTAAATTAACTCGCGAAATATATATTTAAGCTTGTCTGATCTTGAACAATGCTCACATGAAAAAAATCGCAAGGACAATTTTAAGGACACTGAGAAGAAAGAAAACTTAATTTTATATATGCATTTACAACTGCATTTGCACTAATTTTGACATCAAACGTAATTACATTTTCTGAAAAATAAAGCACGATATTTGTATGATTTTATATAATTTAAATTGAAAGTTAGATGTATTTAGACAGTTAAAAAAAAGTGTGTCCCATAGAGGAATCTTAAAGTATTACATTCCATTCACTGTGAATTGTACTGTTTCTGCTATTTGGATGGATATTACGTTATTTGTTCGCGCACATTAAAATGAATTTATGCATTTAATATGTTCTTGCACTTAAAAAATCGAAACTTTTTTATATTAGCGGAAAATTGTATTTACTTTAAGGGAGTTCACGTGGCAAACGTTGATAATTTTATATTTGCACGACGTAGTGTTCGTTTTATCGACGTTAATAGTGACTATATGTTCCACTTCTAAATTTTTTTTTATCTCTCATAGTTTTCCAACAGTGGCATGTCAAAACCAAATTTACCAGTAATGGAAACACCGAAATAACCAAAACCAACTTTCTGGAATGAAATAATTTACACTGAAATAAGGTATTATGTATCATATGCTAAAATATTTCAAAACACACAGCAAATTCCCTTTTACTTTTTAAGTATTTGTCAAAAATAAAGAAAATTATTATAATTTTCTTAATTATTCAATAAAATACAAAGTAACTTAATTGAGTGTTTTTAAATATCTTAGCATATGGCACATAGTATTTATTTTCTGTGTAAATAGTTTCAATTTGAATTTATTGGTTTGTGGGCATGCGCCATTGCTCATGTTTGCTGATCAAACCTGTGTTGAATGATAAAATACATAAAATAACAAGAAAAAAATACAAAACACAAACAATAAATATAAAATAAAGCAATCCCGAAGGAATTCTGTCAGTTTTTATAAATTTTTTTAATAATTATTATATTAGATAACAAATAATTCTATCTCTAGAAACAAAACGAGCACTATGTCGTATAATATAAAATTATAAATTTTTGGCATTGTGAAGGCCCTTAGTGTCCTCATGTATAACAGTTTTGGGAACACCTACACAGTTAAAGATTTCCTCTTCAATCCAGCATCCTCAATTACAGCTACATCAGATATGCTATTGTTAGGCCGGAGCCCTACCAACACCCCACATCCCCACCGCTTGTCTAGACAAGGGCAGCCTTGTATTACTTGGCCGAGGCAACCAGACGTGGGCAGTTGCCGCAGTGGTCTCCAGGAAGGGCGCGGGGCGTCCGGCGGCGGCGACGCCCAGTTGATTTCCTCAGGGGCGGCCGGCGAGGGGGGTTCGAGTCCCTGACGCGCCAACTCCACTGAGATATTCATGTGCTGCGGCGCGCGCACAGGGGTCATCCTCGCACCTCCCCTACTTCCCCCTCCACCACCCGCCCTATTTCCCCTCCATTCCCTTCTCGGAACACTGGTGCCGCTGAGCGACCGGCGCGACATCTGCGGAGCACAGGCAATTGACCCTTATGCCGGATTTTCGGGTACACGTAGTTTGTCAAAGAATCGTTGGTCAATCGTTGGAGCAACGCCTTTAGGACAAACGACTTCAGGACCAACACTTTTAGGGACAAATGACTTTACGACCAAATTATTTCAGGACAAATTATTTTAGGACAAATGACATTAGAACAAACGTTTTTAGGACAAACGACGTTAGGACAAACGCCTTTTGGGACATACACATTTTACGATAAATGATTTTAGAACAAACGAAGTCCGAGCCACGAAATCATTAAAAATGACTTTAGGGCTAACTAAATTAGGACGAACGCAGCACCCACGGATGTTCACGTTGGCGCAATATCCGAACTGAGAAGGAACCAACCATTCTGTAAAGTGAACTCGGCAGTCCTTGGAATGTTAGCTGCGATCGAAGCATTGCAATTCATTGTCGGTTTTACGTCCAAGGGGAGGGGGGGTGGGCGGTTTCTCACCCTGCGTGTTTAGTAATTTTTATGTTCGATTTTTATTAAATTCTAACAGAAAAGTGTGAAACTTGCGATTAAAGTGTGAATTCTACTTATATTGCGCTGCAGTACAAACATTGTATTTGAACTTTTCACGTATATTTAGGCCTCAATTAGCAAAAAAAAAAAAAATATATATATATATATAATTATTTTCTTGCTCGAGTTATTCCGGCCTAAATATGACACTGTGGTACATAATATTGTGGAAACAGTTTGTAATGGTAACGGGAATTCATAGACACCCTGTATGATAAACGTTCAACTGCGATGCTTGGACTGTAGCGCAAGGTAAATAGAATATGAGCAATAATAGAAAATTTCACAATTTTCATCACAGAATTACAATAAAAACGAAAAATATGGTGAATCAACAAGATGCATGAGAACCTATCTTAAATAAAAATTTAAACTTCGTTTAAACTTTGCTAAATGCATCGGTGTTGTGTTTATTGTTTTTTTTTTTTTGTGCTGGAATTAAATCCCTGGTGGAAGTATTAAAAATGTATACGACCATGTACACGCAACATGAACATTATTTCAGTCGCTGGGTGCCGCGGTTGGCGTAGGTGCTTGAGTTCCCCCCCCCTTTTCCCACAAGGCGATACGGGGTTCGATTCACGGCCAGGTCGGTCCCCACATTTTCGCGTGAGGTAATTGTGCCGGATGACGGGTGGCTGGGTTTCAGATCCCCCCTCCCGGTCACCCCTCCACCGGCGCCAACACCTGGATGTTAACGTGCTGACCAAAATCTCTTCACCGTATTGCAGAAACTTTCACGTCTACCTCACTCCCCATTGCCTTGCCCCAAAATTGTCTATATTAATTGCCAAATGTGAATTGTACCAGTGTATAAAATGGTGACTGGCCATTCCTCGGCCATTGGCCGTTACTCCTTCCAAGAATGGACCAACATATTGATAAAATTTCTAAATTCATCTTTATAACCGCGTCTATTTCGACCAGTATTCCTTACCAAAACCATCTCACTTCTTTGCATTACAAAAATAGTTAATTTTTATGCGTTGCTTTCAAAGAAATCTGTCCTTGCCAAATTCACATAAGAGTTATTTTCATCCGTTTTGGATCTACAAAGTGAATATTCTTTTGTAAAAGAACATCATGGACTATCACTATGACAGCTCTAAGTCATTCCAGAAAACTTATATAATCAACAGTACTGTAAAAAAATATAAACAAGTTTAACTGCAATTAAATATATTCAATCATAAACGTGATGAATTTCAATCGGTTAGACTAGGGGTGGCCGAGCTTTATTCGCTGCGCCAAACACTGGCCTATCACTGCATTTTGAGTGGCCCGCCATAAAGCTGAAGTATTTACAGTCTATTTCAGAGTTATGACAATAAAAATATATAAATTATAATCTTACGTTTGGCAACGCTTCTTTTCTAAATACTACGGGCTGGGGGGGGGGGGGCGGTGGTCGACTGTTCAGACCATTCGCCTCCCACCAAGGCGATCCGGGTTCGATTCTCGACGGGGTCAGTCTCCGGTCGTGCTGGACGATGTCGTTGGTTAGCGGGTTTTCTCTGGGATCTTCCGTATCCCTCACCTCTTCATTCCGGCGCTGCTCCATACTGACATCATGTCACCTTTCACCAGCGCTTGACCTCGATGTTGAGCGCTGACCGAAAATTTCTCACTCATTCACTATAAATACTGTGGAGACAATATGCGAATTTCGAGAGGATAATTCACGAAGAATGCACTGCAAGTTGTTATTTCATAAAATATCTATATGTTTTAATACTATAAGGCATTACGTAAATATTGAGCTCTTAAAAAGTTGTAAATGTTATATATCGTGTCCCATGACTTGATTTGGTTCAAATTTTTGGCCATAGCTCTAAAAATGATTGGCCACCCCTGGGTTTTGACAAAATACCTGTAATGATATATTTCACATCTGACAGTCCCATTTTGGGATTATACGTATATTTACGTACATATATTGTTAAACACTTTCGTTGGTTGTCTAATATCATAATATATAGTTACGTAGGCCTACATGCTTAGGCCTGCAAGGAAATAATTACTACTTTATTTATTCCGGTGGTTACTAGTGAAACATTAACTATATTACTTGATAAAGTTTAAATCTCACGTGTGAGCACTAAAGATCAAGCATGAGCATAACTCTGATTACGCATAGCTGTAAATTAACATGTTCATATAGGAAGTTCGACACATTTTTAGCGCTGTCGACTCTTTAGCTTTTGTCTCTGCTACGTCAAAACAGTTGTTGAAAATTAAATAATGTTTGATTCTTTGCTGATGTGTTATAACTCCTACTAATAAAATATGTCACAAATATTCTGGCATTTTATTAATCATGCTATGAACTTAGCCGTCCAGTGAAAGGTTTGTACAATTATGAAAATGCCTTGTGTTTTTTACGAAAAATTTCGGATTGTAAAACGGGTCTCTGTACTGTACATTCTAACATGTTTCAGAACGTACTTACTAGGACGTAATAAGGCTTCTATGTCCACCGATGTCGGGAAAACCGTTAATAATGTATACCCTGACAGTTATTTAGATATTTGTCAGATTAAATATAAAGACTAAAAGAGTAGTGTTTTTCTACAGTGCTAAAAACCGATAAAAGATAAAATCCTAATTCATCTCGAACGTCTGAAATTGCTGCATGTTACAACGATATGGCAGTTTATAAAAAATATGTTTGAATGTTAACAAAAATCTTTGCAGAATTTACAGGAGAGGCTTGTAAATGTACTAATAAGTATGTGTAGGCTATAGCTACAAACATTTTTGCATGTTTAAAAATAATAACTGTTCATTTACAAATAAATTCTTGTATATTATACAAAAACTGTTTAAAGTGTCACAAACAGTTTTTGTCATCAAGTTTTCAAGGATTTATTTTTGTGTAAAATTACTATGTATTTTGTAAAATGTGACAGGCCGTTGAAGGTTATTTTGTTTCACATCAAGTACTGTATCTACTCTATGAAATATATCCCATTAGTGCCCACAGGTATTTAGAAAATTTTGACCAATTTAATTTCTTGCGAAGTTCTTCTTGCAGTGCCTAGACTGGTAAATGATCTCACATTAGTTTACAAGGTTTTTCTGTTAAAATTACTGTGTAAAAATGCTTGATACGTGAATGTGTGCTGCTGACAGTTAATTGTTTATTTACACAATAACCAAACCAAATGTGTGGAGTGTGGTAGATAAAAAAGTAAATAGGAATCACAAGACGTTAAAGGAAATTGTTGCGCCGTCTTGGAGTCACGGAGTGTCATCTAACGTTAACCTTCATGTAAGAGAGCGTGTTCTGTTCTACTGTGTTGTATTCGTCGGCATGTTTTGAAGTAGATGTGTTTTTTATATTGTCTTCGTGGTTTTCGTTGGATTTCGTATACATTTCCATACACCTTCCTTGTTGTTTGTTCTTTTTTCGCCTACCGTGCTTTTGTTGCACCCCCATAGAAACCTCAAATAAGTTCCTTCTTTTCACCTGCAAACGTTGTAAATAATTTTACAACCACAATAAAAATAGGTTTTACTTCGATATTCCGGTATTTACAATATGCCAAATTTTTGATCATAGGTAAGTCAGAGCCATTTACATGCTTTAAACACTTACAGAGAACATTGTAAATATAATTTTGCGGTAATTTGTGAGGGCGTGGGATGTAAAGAAAGTATTGAAAGGTTAATTTGGTTTCTGGGTTCTTGAAAGGCAAAATACGAAAAAAACAGAAATCATAGGTAGCAGGTTTTACCAACTTTAAGAACAAATAATATACCAGGCTATCACTTTTGCTTAGCGTAATTTCTTTCGTCGGAATAAAATTTCCTTACTCTCTGTGACAGAAAATATTCCTCAGAAAAAAATTCACTGGGGAAAAGCATTTGTTTGAAAATTCGGCAAACAGTATTTTATAAAAAAAATGTATATAGGATTCGAGAAACAGATAATTTTTGTATTTATCTAGCATTAATTTATGACATTTCATCTCGTTATCTGCAGGTACACAATTCCAGGAAATTATCCGAGGTTCGCTCTCACAAGCGAAGGATATTATTCAACCCACACAGTTTTATTTTTTTGCGCGCATCTCGCCTTGAGTGAAAGCTACCTTGTAGAGAGCAAATCCCATTGCTTCTGATGAGACCAGGCTGTAGATGTCTTGTAAACAGGTACTCCAGGTAATTAAAGTTAACTTTCCTTCTGGCTGTTCACTTGCTAACATATTTTCCTCTTACCCACACCGCTTACCTCCTGAGTATGTTTCTTTTGTTACGTGTTAACTAGCCTGGTATTATGGGTCTCGAGAATTATTTCACTCATATTTCTCGACGTATAAAATCTTTAGTTTAGAACAATTTTGTTCAAAGGGACTAAAGTAAAATTTTGTAATTAATTTTTACACCAACGAGTTTATTTTACATAACATTCTGAATTGTTTCATCTAAAATATAAAAAAAATTGCATTGAGAAATTGGAAGGCAATATTCTGTGAGCGTTTTTTTTTTTTTTTCAAATTAGAGATAGTTGTACTTTGGCACTCACAGGGGCGTAGTCAGCAGGGTGTTTTGGGTGTCCAAACACCCCCCGAAATTAAAAAAAAAAAACACCTTATGCTTCGTTAAAAATATTATAATGTCGGGCAACATTTGATGTAGTAATATAAATCCAATACTTTGATGCAAACCCTGCTTAAATAGCACTAATTTGCACCCAAAAATCAAAATTTTCCCAGGGGAGGACCCTCGGACCCCCCGTCCTAGTACGGAGAGCAAGTGAACACTCCCCAAAAAGAAATCCTGGCTACGCCCTTGGCAATCAAATAAACTGTGGCTATGTCAAAATGTTCCGTTTTGTTGTTGTAGGTCGATTCAGTCGATTATGTTGTCATTCCATTTAAAAAGGATGATAATAAGTATTATATTTCAAGCCTGATAGAGTACAAACAGAAAAAACTCACTTTACGAAGCATTTTAAATTTTACCGCACAGTTACACGCATTACCAGTGAAATAAAAATATTCTGTTTACGGTAAATATACTGTAGTACAGTAATTATTGATTATCTATCCCTCACACTTCCTTCCTTTACCATTTACTTATAGTACATTTTGTGCATTACACAAAGAGAAAAAAACTCAACGTGGTTGGCACATATGTCTATGCACTTCTAGGTAACTACTAATATAAGGGTTTGTCGAATTCTGCTTTTCCGTATCAGATTTTAGTCTCTGCGAATGTTACTCCGAAATTAAGGCTTTAACTGTTCAGCACTTCAATCTACGCAACCCTGATTTAGATGGCGTCATTTATACCGTTAAAATATAATAATTTAAACACTGCTAAACTACATTTGATATGCCATTACAACGAAATATTATGTGGTATGTTAGAGGTGAATGTTGTGTTTGCACCTCCTGATTTATATGGTGTATCTTCCTGATTGTAAAACAACAAAACTTGTTAAACTGGGTGAGTTAAACTATCTAGATTATTTAACTGCTTACTTCCGTTATGTTTACAGACACGTAAAGTGATCTAACTGACAAGAATTTACTATCCGAAACACTCCAAAAAAAGTGTAGAAAAAAATATTTGTCCTGATAAGTAGAAGTTTTATTACAAGGTGCCTTAATAGTTAGTGCAATTAACGCGTGAGACCTGATGTAGCTTGGTACGGAAAGTATTTCTTCTTGAATAACTAATAACATTGTTTCCAATGCGTTTATCTACGACAAGAGAACAAACTTCAAACTGTGTCCCAATGATTTATGAAATACCGTCCGCTAATTATAAACATAATATCCAAGATCCTCAAAAGTGCTAAAAAAATTACTTTTTCACGTTGCTGCAGCTGAGAAAATATCAACCGTGATTGGAAAACTAAATCATAAAAACCAGCATTGGACTTTATGCCATACTTTCCACAAATCAAAGAACAGGGTCATCGCTTGAAGTCCCGTTGTAAAACTGTTTCTACGACAACACTGCACGCTAATTTAGTCCTCCGCGCATAGAGGCGATGAGGGGATTGACTGGCGTTTTATATTCTACTTATAGCCATCCCCGTTTCCGTGCCTCGAACGTAAAAAAAATCTAGCGTCTACTAACTCTTCAAGTGGCCGCCTAGGTTCACGTACGTACTTTGCGCGTTATAAGCCAGTGTGGAAGTGATATGGACGACACAGCACGCGCATCACGCCTCTCCCAAGCTTCTAGGAGCAAGCCACTGAATTGACGTGCAGTATTCTCGCCAACAACTCACCTGTATGAGACATTCATTGGTGACCCTACGCAATATTAATTATAAATGGTCGGTGTTATGCATAAATAGACCAAGCGCCAATTTATAGTTCGGTATAAAGTATTTTTCTGCATTGAAACGTTAATATAAAATGTATTTTATATCTACATCCTGTGATTATCAATGCTGGATTTACAGGACTATTATACTTTTTGTAAGTATATTTCAAATCCGAAAAACTTACAGCAAGTTTTACTGATATCTTAAAATTGGCACATAGTCTATTAATGAATAACCCCATTCAAACGTGCCTTGTGCACGTCGATGCATTTTAAAGAATTCTGCGCCAAGATTTTCATTCCTAAAGATGACCGCAATACACCTATTTATTTGCCAACGGAAAATTTACTTAAAAGATAAATGTAGGACTGAAAATTGGTAACATTCAGTGAATGCTACTCCTAAGCAGACATAACTTATGCACAATGATTAGAGTCCTGGATATGTCGCGGGTTGAACGACTAGCAGTCTGGACTGCACAGTACTGTATACATTATGTCCTCAGCTACATTTTCATTGACTGCTGCTCCAGTGAGTGGGCATTTGAACATTTGACGATGTAGCGCGGAAGCACATGAGAGTTTTTATGCATGTCCGCCTTGGTTCGTTGCCTCAAGGTCAAGTTTAAGGGCTTGTTTCTTAGATTTTTCAGACTGTTGCCAATAACTCAAATATTTTTAAACCTAAATCTTTGAAAAAAAAATTTGAGACGAAATGCAGTCACACGATGCGCAATACTGTGGATGCGTTTTTAAAAATAATGTACCATTCGTCAACAAAAAAATATTTTACTAAATTTAGGTTTATTTTCACTATAAAAAAGGTGACGAATTCTAAAAAAAACTGTTCAGTACGTTGCTACAAAAAAATTCAGCTACAAATTATGACATAAAAGTGTCAAAACAGTGGAGCAAAATTTTTATATGAGCATTAGGTAGCAATAAAAAAAAAATATTTTCGAAATCACTGCAAAACTGAGGAACAAGCCCTTAATAAATAATAACCCGATCGAAAAAGTTTCCAACGTATACATGACTTAGAAATCTAACCTCTCCTCAGTTGAATCCGCGAACTTTCCGGGACTCTAACTATGATCAGTTTCTCGAATAATCTTGCAACGGCCGAAGCTCTACACACCGTTTGGCAGTCTGAGCAGGCGGCCACCTTAATTATTATTTTAAGTGAATTTTAAGGTTTGTAAAACGTTCATCTTGGCCTGATAAAGTGGGTTTCGTACCAACGAACCACTTAATACATTTCAACGTAAGTTTTTTAAGTGGCAATACTCCAGAAGATGTTTTGTAAATATTTAAAAGAATGCAACATCTAAAATTTTGAATTTTTTAATCCTTTACTTTGAACCCTCTTCTTTCAATGGTTAGTTGTATAAGTTATGTAATATTACTTTTTCTTGATACTATATCAATAACTTTTGAGAACTACAAATGTGTTTGTAAATATCATTCTTTATCCAATAATTCTGTATCCTGCTCCGTTTTACCTTATTTAAAGGTTCTGTAAGCATGAGGTAATGTGAAATGCACTAAACAAATATGAATGTATTAAACTTCTACACTGGCCAAACTCTGGCTCAATCTCAAGCACTAACGCTGAGCTCGAGACCTGGCGTATGACGTCACGTGCCTTGGACTGTTGCCGCATCACATTAGTGGTCACACTATCCAGTCCATCAACTGATTATCACATAATTGTCAACCCATCAGTTCTCGACTCCCCCCTCCTCCTCCTACGGCAAACCATGCAATATCCCAGCATGACTGGCTAACTGCTTCTAGAGTGCATCGCACCTAAGTGCTATCAGTGATGAACTGTTAATCCAAGTTTTTCGTTTCCTTGTAACATGTGATTCACCTCGCATTAAGAGCTCTTCCTACCTTTGCTTGAAGTTCCTTGCAGCGAAATTCTATAATTTATCATATAAGTTATTAAATAAAAATATATTACAAATGTCTACTTTAACATTCCCATTAAATTTGCATGCGCCAGCGAAGGTTTTTTACAAGAAATTTCCGACCATCTATTTTTTCTCTCTCTCATATACACACACATATAGGTGTGTGTATATATATATATATATATATATATATATATATATATATATATATATACATAGGATACACATACATCCATACATAACTTAGACGTGCCCTCGAACAGCACATTGCTTTTGTAAGGTTATCGGGGGGAGGAAGGGGTAATTCGTCGATCAAGGCCTTTTTAAGGAATCATCTCAGCATTCGCGCCTGGAGTGATTTCGGAAAACCCTAAAAAATTATTATAATGATGGCTAGAGTCGGTGATCGAACCCGAACCCTCCAGAACGCGAGGCGAGTGTTTAACTACTGCTAAACCACACTAAGTTAAATCCACCACGCTCAGTATATATGTATAGATATATATGTATATGTAAATATATTTATTAATTTATTTATACATGAGGGGTTGGAGGCAAAACGGAACAGGGGAGCAGAACTGGATACCCAAAGAATTTTCTTTTCTATGATGTTGCATAAACCTTGACATAATTTTGCACCATTTAGAATTTTCAAAAATGTATTTTCAGAAAATAAAAAAAAACTACTGTTAGATGTCACTTTTTATGTAACTCATCAATGCTGCTGTTACTACTCACATGAAATTGAAGTACCGAGAACATTTTATCAAAAACGATTATTCGATATTTTTTTGGAAAATTAATTTTTTTTAAATAAAAATAATATTTTTTTGAACTACTTTAGATAATTCGGAGAACTTAAACTGAACGCATAGAGGCATTCAATTTAAAAAAAAACACGTGAACGAAGTCACATCCAATATCTGGCTTCTTGATAAATCTACCAAAAATAGCATTGCATTTGATAATCTTATTAAACATCACAGACTTTGAAATACGTCGTAACAAGTTAGAAAATTGGACAGACGTGAATTAAAAGTGGTTTTTACTCCTTTTATAAACGGCAAATATCTTTGCTCTTTCAGACTGTTGTGTGTGTAGTTCTAACTTAAATATAGGAACACAAAGATATAAAAATGCGCTGGACTTAATACAATACTTACTACGACCCTATGAAGTAGCACAAGAAATGTAATAATATCGAAGTACTGAACGCAAGTTACACTGCCTGCTCATTCTGTGTTACGTGCGCTGGTTATCTGCACTTTTAACGCTCTATCGGTTTTGTACCTAAGACATACAAAACGCGGCCTGTATGAGAAGCAACCCTATATTCTGCTTATTAACTGGACGCAGAACTAGCTCTGGTATACACATTCGAAATTATATGATAAAGTAGGTGGAAATTAATAGCATTTTAGTGTAAAATATTTTTATTATGATTTTTTATAAGGGTAGTCGAATATTCGTTGAAGCTAATACTTTCCGTGTACGCTAAACTTACAACTGAAACTATGTGTATTTAACTGTTAAAAACTGTTTTTCCTTCTGAATAGTCGTCTATTCCTGCTTCTTTTCAAATTACAGCTCATATTCGGGATGACCCGGATACAAATTCGGCTATGGACAGTACTAACTGATTTAAGTTCACACCGGTTGTCTAAATCACTTCTGATTAATTCTAAGACTGTTTTCTTTATTTAGGCTATAATAATTTTCATTATGTTACAGATTTTTAAGTGCACTAGTTCCGTCCCTTCTTACTTTCCTGGTCACGGGATGTTAAATATAACGACCTGCCTATCTAGTTACCTAGTCACCAATTCAAAATATTAATAGTTAATTAACAACCTTGAATTTTAAATAGCATTTTTAAATAATCTTGCCTAGCTGAAAAAAAAACGTGTTCTTTAACGGCTTTAATTCTCAAGTCACAATGATTTAACGCGAAATTCACTTGAAGTATTTTGGCACTTTTTGAGGTTATCCACAAGTACAAAAATAATGTCAACATAACCGTTTTGGGCACTATGTGTAACACTCCATACGATGGCATAATGCATAACTAGTCAGCAGTGATATAAGACAATATTTCCGTGTAGTTGAGTAAGTGCCTGAGTCTGCACATTAGTGTGTGGATACCATCTCTCATAAAAATGTGTACACAATTGATCGAATATAGTGGAATTACGTACACGTAAAGCATTAATTAAGGCCACTTGACCTTAAGTTGGTTCGTGTACTGTTCGCACTGTCTAAAAAGCGGTCATTTAAACTCATTTCGCATAATTTGTTTTACTTTACACAAAAACTTAGTGCGTTTACTATTTTACAGAATTTCATCGAACTCGTTACATACACGACACTTATGTTAACGTTTTTATGTATTCAGCTCCTGCTGTGTACATTTATCAAAGATGTGTGTGCTTGAATTTGTTTTGGGTACACGAAGTAGTAAAGGAAATTGTTATTAAATTTAATTCTACTTGACACTAAAAATTTATTATTTTTTTTTTGTAAAGTTTACTTAACTTTTACGTATTTGATTCATGTTGTGTTTATATTTGTGAAATATAAAATATTTAAATTTACGTCTTAATCACATGTGATTTCTAAAGAAACATTTTTTAAAATTAATTTTAACGTCCAACACAATTAACATAAATGATTTTGTTCATGTCTGGAATATGTTTTTAAAACCGCATTGTTAGAAAAGGTGATTATTTTTATCAATCTTTGGAATCGCTGGATAATTCAACTGAAATTGTATTTTGATTCTTTATCTGGGAGGCATTTAATAAGGCAGAAAATATTATTGTATGTCGGTCGTTTTGGACGATATTACGACACTAACAAATGAAGATCTTTTCGTCATATCTTAGGAAATGCTAAACCTATTTCATCCCAAAATGTTATTGTTTGACAATTCGTCGTTATTCAAGCTTTCCTTTAAGTAAGTATACGAATATTTACAGTCTGGCCATTTTTGGTATATAGCACGACATGACTAAAAAAATGTGTGTTTTATATTAGTGGCATTATTGGACCAATTGTTTCAAATTTGAACACTTATAAAAATCAATTTTCAAAGAATTATTTAGTCGAGTGTATTTTATGCGCCTAAATATTTGGAAGGTATTTGATCCCTAAAAAAAAAAAAAAAAAAAAAACAGAGATGTAATTTTTCGGATACTACTTGATCTTATATAGCCAAATGTTTTATCAAGGCATGAAATTATCAAAGTTTAGTCCTTATGCCAGAATCCAAAATATAATGACTTGGTATAATTTGGGGTAATAAGATGAAACTTACAGAACATGAATATTGCGTCATAATAAACACAAAAATATGTAATTAAAATCCCAATATAGTAGCTTTTGAAATTGGCATTGTAACCCTGAGTTCTAGGGTTTAAAATACTGAAAGAAATTGAAGAAAACAATTATTAACAGATGCAACGGTAGTGATAGGAGTGCAAAAAGAACTACATATACAAATGAAATATTAAATAATTAAGTTTTTTTTCATTTATTAAGGTGGGCGATATTCTCAAATATTTTCTTTTTTTTTTTATAACCTTTGCCCCTTATTTGAATTACAATAATCATTACCCCCGTGACTAGAACAATAATCAGGTGCACAGCTGCCAACAAGGTAAAAGTAAAACGTATTGAAAAAATATATAAATGTATTCCTAATACCATATAAAAAAAATCTCAAGTTCAACAAGTAAATAGAAAATATGAATTAACTTCTCCAACAAGTTACATATATCCCAAATATATATATAAACTTCAAGTTTACCAATAAATAACAGGATCGTTTATACAAAAACAGCTAGCAAATGATACTGTTACTAGCCCAAAACGAGAAGACACGCCCAACATGGGTATAATGCAATCTGAAATAACACTGCAACATTCCCCAGAAAGTTAAAGACACATAAGCATAAGTAAACAAGTTTACGGTCCCGTGAAAATGAGACAGCTCTCTCATAAATTTAAGTAACCGCAATCATCAATCCCATACCACATAGAACCTTCCTTGGGCATAGTAATAGTCATAAATAGAAATAATTACGTAACTAAAGCAATTCCAGTCATCCTAACGCTCAGCCATCACTGGACTCTCCTAAAGCCCGGCCATCTCTGTCTTCCCCCGCGTCTGGCACCGGTATATAAACCAGCCCTTGCCATCTCCCTTGGTTTTGTTGACCAAAGTAGAAGCATCTCGAAAGTTCTTGGTGAAGGTCGTCGAAATTGCAGCGCCAAGACGGACATGCGGTGACACCAAGAAACACCACTGCAGTTGGCAGCCTGGAGAGCGTCGCTCTAGTCAGGTGACGTCAAAGGGGCTCGCCAAATCAGCAAACAGGCGGGCATTCAAAATAGCCCCTGGCTTCGGCAATCTTCGGCATGCTTCGGCACGGGGTTCAGCTGATTACGCCAAGCCAATGAGCGCCTAACGCATCGACGTCATCACCAGCAAACAATTTGGCGAAGGCGTAGAGAACAGCAGCAAATGCGCCCCGCGTCATTTCACTGCACGAGGACTTGAAGCCAAGACGATGGGGAAATGGGGCCGCCCAGCTGGTATCGCCATCGTTCCTCGCCAGGAAACTTCGTCGTGTCTCAGCCATGCGTGCAACAACAAGGTAGGACATTCCAAGTACACAAATTCTCCCTCAAGCGATGCAATAGTAGGACACGGTCTTAACAGTTCTCAAAGTAGAAAATAGCAGACGAAAAAAACTGGTCGAGTTTAAATGGGACACGCGTCTCATCATATATATATATATATATATGTGTGTGTGTGTGTGTGTGTGAGTGCGTGTGTGTGCGTGCGTGTGCGTGCATGTGTGTGTAGTTACCAACAGCAAATCGTTCAATTTCGTGTTTCTCAGGTACAGTACATCCGATTTTAACTACTTTTCCTAAATTAAACAGCATAATTAAATCTTGATTTTAGATCTAAAATATTTTTGTAGCTATAGAATTTTCTGAACAATTTCGAAAATGATAAATGTTTTGCAGTACTGTACTAGTATTACTGTCATTTGCAAAAATAAAAGAACAATGATTTTTAGTACAAACAGTTACAAATAGCAAATGCAGCCATAAAATTAATTAACATTCGCAAAAATAAAATTCAACAGAATCGGAATCTTATAGCTTGAGAAGTGAATTACTATGTATGATAGCAGAGGGTCTAAACACTTTCAGGCAGACTAGAAAGATGAACTTAGGGTGCTGCTTGTGCTTTACTGTATAATTGTAGCCGTATAAAATAACTGTAACCGCACCGTAAGAAATAGACAGGTTTCTATCCCTCTTACTGTCTTACGGCAGCTAAGTAGCGGTACGGTGTGTTGTAGCATGGATGTCTTTAAAGTGTTTGTTCAATTTTTACGGTTATTTCTTACGGCGATTCGAGCATGGCTTTTACATTATTTGACTCCTGTACTGTGTTCTGTGTTAACTATTTATATAAGGTCTTCACGTGACGAAAATGCTTAATTATTTATATTTATACAACATAATGTTCGTTTCATAGACGGCGCTTATCGATAACATTTCCCACTCCTAATTTTGTTTTTGGCTCTAATAATCTGTGCATAGCGGCTTGTCAAAGTAAAAATTTTGCAAGTTACGCGAACATGCAAATAATATAGACCAACTTACTGGAATAAAAAATTTACACCTAAATTAAATTATGTGTTTTATATGTTAAAATATTTAAAAACGCACGGTGAAAATGTATTTTTTAAATCTGAAAAATAATTACAATTTTATTTACTTACGGTAATTTTTAAATGATAAATACACAGGAACGTTGTTAAGCGTTTGTAATCTTTAAGCATAAGGTTCATAACAGCTTATTTCAATGTAAATTATTTCGTTCGAGTAATCCATTTAGATTTAGTTATTTGTATGTTCATGTTGTTTGCAAATTTTGACTTTGACATGTCGCTGTGGGAAGACTATATGAGAGCTACAAACTTTTCACGAGTAAAAAATGCAACAAATATCATCCACAAAACTAATAATATGTCGTAAAAATATAAAAGTATTCATATTTGCTACGCGAACTCCATTAAGACAACGTTATAACTCGATCAGGAGGTACCGGAAGGCTAGGAGACTTTTCGACGCAACCAATACAGACATAAATTTAGTCTGTTGTGGCAACTAGTTCACCGTCACAAGGAAAAATTAACACTAAAATAAAACAGGAAAGTCGACACGAGTTAGAATTTTCTGCCGACGCCATCAGCACCAGGATGAGAGTCATCGTCACAAGCCGGAAAAAATATAAATTCTAGTAGGAATGTCTCGGGGCGTGATGCCAACTTCCGTCTGCCCTACAACGTCAAGGCCGAAGAAAGAAAAGGAGAAGGAGGGGTGGGAAATTCCGGAAGCAGAACTTTTCTTGCACTTTTCTGAACGCTACACTTCTTTTCCATCGGGCGGAAACGTGCCCGTATACATTCTTTCCATCCCACGCCTTATTTTTCTCTACCCCCTCCATATTTTTTTTCGCCCCCAAAACGTTCGTGAAATATTTTCTAGTTCCGCGGTGCGTGAGCAGAAACGCCTTCACGCGGTGTTAAGTTTGCGCCAATGACGTGCCAAGAATTCATAAACTCCCGTCCTTCCCCTACCCTCTTGCTAACCCTCTTCATCACGAGTCCTTCTTACAAGCACGCCACTTAACCGGCGGCTCGAACCAAGTGGCTCGCGGGTGGCATTATTTGTAGCTTGAAGCCGTGCCAAGATAGCTAGGAACCCCCTCACCCCTCCTCCTTCGTGGTGACGTTCATTATTCGCACCATCTGCACGGTCAGTTAAACGCGACGCGTAATCGCCGCGTGGGCCCCATTTGACTGCGAGGAACGCACGGGTGCGCGCGAAATTGCCGCGGGGGCTCTGCCAGAAGTTGCGATGCAGAATATTATTCCTTCAGGACGTTTTTGGTGTACTTATATTCCCTTGTGCCTCGGCGAGTTAACTATCCTTGCAGTTTCTTGGCGAGTGTTTCGAGCCAATACGTCAGACTGCGGGAATTTTTACAGCTTCCTGAGCTATTACCCATGACACTCTAGTTCGGAGAATGAATGCGCATCGCGTTTTTAAAAGCGATGTCTGAATACGAGCAGTTCCGACACATTCCATGAATTTTTATGGTTCCATAATTTTCATTTTACAACATAAAGTATTAACGTATTTTGAATTAATTATTAGCTGGAACTGCTGTTGCTTGCCAGCATGCCTATGTTAACGAAACGGTGGTATATTTGGAATTTTTTTTAATCCTGGGAAGAAATTTAATGGACTGTATAAAGATGACGTCAATATTGTTCAGTGCTCTACAAGCAGCAGATAAATATGTTTTTTCTTCTGGCAATGCAAAGTGTTTGTTAATTTCAATAAATTAAATCTTAGTTTCTGCTGGAGTGAGTAATATATTATTTTCTCTCTGAGATTATACTTTCCCGCGATAGAGTTGAAAACCAGAGGTGCGATTGTTATAATATTATAAGATACTCAGGAGTAAAATAATAATTCATTTTTAACGAGCGATGCGACAAACCAATATCAATCTGATTTCCAGAAATGTGGATAAATTGAATTTCCCCTTGATCCTAAGATAAATTTATATTGCAAGTGACAGACATTTGTCTTGCAAAATACGAGTTGAATGGAGTACAATTTACACCACAATCATGCTAATGACAGTTCATTTTTAAAATAAATAATTTGTCTTTGAAAATCTTGCTGCACGTATAAATATAATAGCAATTTGCCAAAATATTTGTCAAATTTATTAATATTGTACAAATTATTCCTTTGTGTTACCTTCAAGAAATTAAGGCTTAATTGTGTGTTAAATTTATTAGTTCTGAAACGAAAACTTGGCAAGACACTAAATATATATTGACATAAATCACTAGCATAGAATAAAATTAACTAAGAAGCATTAGGTTTTGATATGTGAAAATGCTGGTTTTGTAAATTTTCAGTTTAATCTATTTTAAATCAATTTCATAATCAACTAAGACATTGGTGTCAGGGTGAGGATTATATTTACCAAATACCTGGTAATTAGAACCAATTACAATTTTATTTAAATTTTTAACACTGTATGTTCTACATTTTAACTAAAATACATCATTCTTTCGAAAATATACAACAAAAAAATACCGATATTTACAAGGACTAGCTGACAAATATTATAGTTTTTTTAACAGATTACGTAAACTTTTTAGGTATGTACGTGATTGTCAGATATACTGCTTTTTAATTTTTGTAAATAATATTATTGTTGGTGAAGACTTGCAGTAATCAACTGTACACAGAAACCATTACGGTTGTTCTCTAAAAGGGGGTTGAATTGTCAGTTTATAATAAAATTCATAACTCATACCTAACGTGATGTTTTATGACCACACTGAAACATACATAATTTATTTAAAAACAATAGGTAGAATTAGACATATCAATTATTTTTTTGTATTATTTAGAATGAGAATGAACAATTACGACTATATTTAACCATAACAATTTACAATAACTTTTAAAAAAAAGGAGGAAAATGTTGGGGGAGGGAAGGCGATTTTAAGATGAACTCTTCAATAATGTTTCACTGTCGGAAACAATAAAAAAATACAGTCGTATTTCTTATAAAATTGGAATTTGGTACACCAACTGCATTGTGAAGTAAGCTGACATCCCTTATCAATAACCTTCGTAATAACAAAAAAAAAAAAAATATTAGGCTTTTAGAGCAAATAATCTTCTTCAATAGAATTTATAAACAGAAATGTAATCGTAGCGGCAAAGCAGGTCGTGTGGTGTAGTTGTGATATTTAATAGTATGTCCCAACAGTGTAACAAACTTTCAAAACCATTTATGTCAAATCTGAAAATGAACACCCTTACTAACTAGATTAATTAGCAAACAAGTATAAACACGGATACAATAAGAGCAATATCCTGTTAAAAGATTCATTTTTCTTATTAGTAACTATTGTAAGCTGTGAGTTTATTTGCTTTCCTCTGAAACTTGATGAGGAGATATCAGATTTTGAAAGTTAAGTTTACTCTTCATTTACGACAACGTATCTCATTATCCTTTCTATGCCGGTCTTGTATGTGGTGAAAATGTTCACGCAATCTCGGAACTAGTAACTGGGTCGCGTGAACGATGAGATAAATAAGGTCTGGGAGATGCAACCTCTTGACAAAGTCTGCCTCGCCCGCTGTTAGCTCGAGGCATCTCGCGAGCTGGTTGCTCGGCCGTCTGTTGCTAACGAAGTAACTTCACAACTTGTTGGTCGCGCCCGTCCCGTGCAGAATATCCCACCTCTGAGTTCCAGACCTGCTCATCGGACCCATGGAGGTATTAGTCTATGGAGTGGAAGCCTTTGAGCAAATTTGAAGTCAGCCAACATACGACGTTTAAAGACAAGGATAGAGCTAGTGGTAACAAAAACATGTAAACATAGTATTGAGCTGAATGAAAATGATTTAGTTTTTTGTTAACTACACATTATGGTGAAAGTTTGTGCAGCTCTTGGCCTTACAAACAGATTCGATCGTTGCGGAGGATTATCTTTGTACAGGTAAGAAACTTTTATTTAAATTCATCAAGTTTATAAAATACATACACACAGCGAGAGCTCATGCAGTTTCTTTTATATTTCTGAAGTAACTGTAAACTGTTGTGTACGATTCAAATAGAGAATTTGCGCGAATTTTTGTAAAAAAAATTACATAATTACATTGCTTTCTGCTATTGTTATGCCCCCCAAAATATGGCGACTCATGAAAAATAACGTCCTGCGCATGCGCAGTTCGAAAATTTTCGAAAATGATCGGCTTCACACGATTACCATTGAAATGTACGGCAGATGCCACTCCATAGACTAATACCTCCATGATCGGACCTAGCTGTCTCGAGCACTGTCGTAGAAGAACAGGTCTGGACACTCACCTGGAAACTTGACCCCCTTGTTGTTTAGCTGTAGTTCACCAAGTTACCGAGAATATTGTGTTTTATTGGCGCTGATGTTACGGCGGTCGGACTAAACTCCGCCCACTTCCTTTCCGCTAAGATAAACAATTTATCAAAACGTATTTTTTTATCAATTTATGAAATACTTACTTCGCTCACAAATTTAAGAAAAGGCAATCTTTATTTTCTTTATAAATTTAACAATGGAAAAAAGTGGACGGAGTTTGAGTCCGACCGCCCGGAAAACAGCGCCAAAAAGTACGATATTCTCGGTAACTTGGTGAACTGCAGCCAAACAACAAAGGGGTCAAGCAAAATACATTGTTAGATAGGCAAGTGTCCAGACCTGTTCTTCTACGACCGTGGTCTCGAGTTACTTTGTGTGGTTCACTACGGTCTCTTTAAGAGTTAGTGGACGGTAGCTTTCTGTACACGTTTGAGGCACGGGGACGAGGAAGACGATAAGTCGATCATAGCACTTCAGTCAAATACCTCATCGCCTCTAGGCGCGGAGGACTAAACTAGTGTGCAGTGTTTTCGTGGACACAATTTTTCAATGGGATTTCAAGCGACGACCCTGTTGTTTAATTTGTGGAAAGTTTGTGGTAATGTCCAATGCAGGTTTCTATGGCTTAGTTTTACGACTAAGGTCGATATTTTCTCAGCTACAGCAACGTGAAAAAGTCATTTTTAGCACTTTTTAGGAGCTTGGGAATAATGTTTTTTAAGAAGCGGATGACATTTTTTAAATCATAGGTACTCAGTTTGAAGTGTGTCTTTTTTCTTAGATGGACACATTAAAAACAATATTTAAATGTTTATACTATGAATAATACTTTCCGTGCGACGCCACAGCACGCTCTACGCGTCCGGTCCTCTAACTATTAAGCCTCGGTTTCAGTCACCATACCAAATAATTTTGTTTTTCGGTTTTATTACAATTCTGATAAGAAAAATTAAAAATCTGCGATTATACCTCAAATTCTATTCACCTTGTACAACAGTACAGACATTGCGATTCAGATGATGACAAATCATTACACCGCAAGCAGTGTGGCCATTTTTTTTTTTTTACATTTATAATTTGCCTTCGAGATTATGACCAAATTATACATAACCAGCACTATCGCCATGTCTGCAATGTATCACGATGTAAATTGAATTTGAGGTATAATCAAAGATTTGATATTTTTCGTCTTAAAATTCAATAATATGGTGACTGAAAACTAGCGTTAAGGGCGCCGCCTACCTGCGCGTTAGAGGCTCAGATATGACGGAGCAGTAAGGTCGACCTTGAAACGCGCGTAAAATGCCGCATCGCCTCAACGAGCCAAGTGCTGAACTAGCGTGCCGGGTTCCCGCCGAACAGTTTTTACTATGTGACACTAAGCGATAACCATATAATTTTATTGGTGGAACGTCTGTAGCAAGTTCAGTGTACAGCACAATCTGAGTTACGCCTACATCCGGTTAGTACATTTTGAAGTACGGCAGTCTGAAAATGCCGTTTTTAGCCATGTTGGAGAGCTTAGAAACAGTGTTTTTAATGAGCGTAGCGTCTTAACAATGAGGTTCCGACCTTGTCTGAAGTGTGTTTTATTTTCCTACGTTGGCACAATGGGCTTACGTGGAACTGTTGCGTAGAAAAAACCTGTTTACGAAGGCACTGCAACGCATTTGAAGCGTGAGGTATGTGGTCGCGTTACGGTAAAACGCTTTTTTTTCTACTTGCTTAGCTATATTAATATTTTACACCTAAACAAAAGCAGATATCAGAAACCTGTCGGGCAGTACCTATTGTTTAAAATCGTATTCTCTATTTTGATTGATTTTTCCAACGTTATAAACACTATGGTTTTACCTCATTATGTAATTAACATAAAATTTGGTTTATAGACTTTTTAGTCAAAACCGCATTGTATCTTGTTTCGAAAAAATTAGATATCACCGCAAAACACAATTTAAACAAAACAGCCAAACACATTTTTGATATATGCTCTAATTAAGGCTTAAAAATAGTTCTCGCAAAAACGATATAAACAAGAAAGCATCGCCTTAAGGTTCCACCTCAATCACCATATTTAATTTTTTTTTTTAATTTTTCACTTTTATAAAAATCTGAGAAAAAATTTTTCCATAGGGACAGAACGTATTCGCGGAAATATTTTTGCCCCACTTTGTTTCAGTGACTTACGTTCATACCTGCGTCTAAACTTCACGGCTATTGGCAGAGTGTTTTTTGTGCAGAGTTGTTATTTGTTGGACTGTGCCAATCAGTACACGGATAACTGCGACGCAACACGTCTGTGATTTGCGGGCTTAAGGGGCCGCACTTTCTGCGCTTCAAATACGTTGCAGAGAGTTGCGGCTAATTATTTCTTTGACGAAAGTAATTAACACGCTTTACATTTGTTAATCTACGAAAATAACACACACTTCAAACTATGTTACAATTGTTATAAAACTTCGGCACGCTAATCAGAAACATAATTTCCGGGCCCCTTAAAATGACAAAATATGGGTTTTCTGTATTGCCGTACCTGGAAAAATAACAGGCGTATTCGAAAAACACAACTATGGAAACAAGCGTTAGTCTTTGAACTATGTTGTCCGCGAATAAAATGTGGTCATCGGTTAAAGTCCCATAGGAAAAATTATAATAGTTGAGGATCTAAAAAATTCACGTTTTCTTTCAGGCAAAAGCTATATTTTCAACAACTATAATTTTCTTTCAATTCCGCAATTGGTTTATGACTTACTTGACTCCGCCAGGAATTCGCTGAGTCAATAATAAAAATGAAACTAATTTAGGCCCTTACAACTGCGTCAGCGAGCTGCCAGTGATTAGTGGTTTTCTGATTCAGATCACAAATATTCTTGGAGGCTAGCCTACATGAGCCAGCGAATTCGTCCAGTCTCTAATAATAATAAAGTCCTGCACGCCGGCTGAGTGACTTGCGCGGAGAGGCGATAATACATTACATACGTCGGTCAACGGCGTCCTTACCGCTCCTGCCTCACACATACAAACGCGCGGCATATCTAGGTAGGCCTCTTAACCTCCAGATGCTGGGTGGTAAAACGTCCAATCACTGACTTCAAAGCAGAGATACAGATGCGCACGTAAGGCAATGAAACAAAGTGGTGTAAAAAAATCTTTTCACAGAAACTTCCTGTCCACAGAAATGTGTTGTTATAGCATGGATTCTGTTTACCATGTACTACAGCCGTAAGACAACAGACGACGCAGGTTCCAATCAACGAAGAATGACAAGGAATTCTAAAGTGGAAATTCAGTCAAACAAAAAAAAAAAAAAAAAACTGGTGTAAGCGAAAACAAACATTGAATATGCCATTATCATAGATTTGGACACGAAAACGGCAGGGGATCAACATACAAACGATTATACAAGGGAACAGAGAATACATGTTTCAATCAAAGATTGGGTACGTTTCGGGAATTTCCGTATACTCCCGTCTTCAGGTCTAAAACACAACAGGTCAGGTATACTAGGATACGAATGTGTATACAAACATTCAATGATCAAAACATTGCTAACGTTTTATGCTCAAACATTCTGTCACGAGGTAGAGAAAATCTGGTCAAGGGTGCCGCCTACCCGTGCGTGAGAGGCTCAAAAGCGACGGAGCAGTAAGGTTGACCTTGAAGCGCGCGTCAAATGCCACGTCGCCTGAACGAACCAAGCGCTGAACTAGCGTGCAAGCTTCCCGCCGAACGATTTTTACTATGAGATTTTAAGCGGTGATCATATATTTTATTGGTGGAAAGTCTGCAACTAAGTTCAGTGCAGGTCGCAATCTGTGTCTCGCATACATACGGTTACTACATTTTGAATTAAGGAAGTCTGAAAATACCGTTTTTTTTAATGTTGGAGGGCTTAAAAACAGTGTTTGTAATGAGCGAGGCGTCTTAACAATGATGTTCCGACCTTGTTTGTAGTTTGTTTTCTTTTTGTACGTTGGCACAATGGGCAAATGTGGAATATTTTCTTAGAAAAGCCTGTTTACGAACACACTGCAACGCGATTGAAGCGTGGGGGTAGGCGGCCGCCTTAATTATAGCGAGTAAGGTTCTGTAAACGCTTATTGCCAGTCTCGTCGCGTCCGCCCATAGCCGGTCAGATTACGCGAACCGCACGCCGCGAAGATAAATTTACGCACCAGTGAAAACACAGTTTTCTCTCTCGCGTCTACTTTCACCCCCAACCCCTTCCCACTTCCTCAGCACTGACATTTATTACCCGGGGTGTCTGGTCCTTGTGTTTGCGCGGGGCGAGGCCTTATGCTCTCTCCGGGGCTCCGCGATGAACACCAGAAGCATCCCAGAAGAGGGGAAGACCGCGCGATTTTTATGTCGAGCAATTTGCTAGTGATTCATGTCCAATTTCTTCCGGATAAAGAGGAATGGACGCACCACCTCTGTTCCACACATCCCCGACCCCTCCTTGGGTGCGTATGCGAGCTTGCCTTGGTTTCGTCCTTTTTTCCTTTCTTTTGTTTTTCTCTTTTGTTGTAACTCACTTGTTCCCTAGCCGAAACTGCTCTTGGGTTGTGGGCCTTGAAGGAAATGGGATAGGGTTTTTATGTCTTCTCTTATCTCCCCACTCGGTCGACATAAAACGATTCTTGTAGTGGGTGTGTGCTAGGTCATCCCATTAAGGCTGTTTGAAACTCGTTAGGTTTCGGCGATGATAACCGCATCTATGTATGTCCGACACACGGAATGATCCAAGACGGAATGTGTGAGTTTAAAGTGTTAATTGTTTATATATACATACATATATATGTGTAGAGAGAGAGAGGGAGAGAGAGAGCGAAGATGGAATAGATTGCTAATTTTGAATTTATTGGTGCATGTATAAGAAAGTATTAAAACAGCGATATCTGGCATCATAATTCACGCATTGAAAAGTCTTAGTTTTGTTTCTAGGTTTATCTTTTTTTGCGGATAACTGCGATGAGGAGCCAGCATTACAAAATGTCAATAAAAAGTAATCGCTGTGTGTTAACCCTTTCCACTTCCCTTTCCTGTAGAAGCCTTCAACCCTATTAAGCGTTCAGGAAATGTTAGGACGTCAGACTGTATTGGGCAACATTCCAACTTGAGGCGTTAAAAAAGTGATCAGTAGAGACATGCAAAATTCGCGTTATTTTCTGACAGCTGACTAGACTCCATGTGACTATAGGCTCGTTCGACGTCTCCCGCTGGCCGATATTGTCATGACTTGCCGCGGAGAATGCTTACACGGTAGAGAGACCAATCTCTGTAAATACGTAACACACGTAAACGACAACACATTAAAGTTCGTGGCCAATTGAATCGCAGATTATGCTCTGTTATGTATAGGAAAGTGAAATTTAGTCTGCTACTAAATGATAACGCAAATTTTGCATGTCTCTAGTGATCAGAGTAAGTTTTCTAAACATCCGAATATCACTAGAACGGGTCCAAATAATCACATAAATGAAGCAATTGCCACTAGAACCGTCCAAATAATCACATGAGTGATTCAATTATCACTAGAACTGCTCACCGATTGGATAACGGTTAGCTCTGCTTGAATGGAAGATACGCTGTTGTTAGCAGATACCATACGCACACTGACGAGAATAAAGTATATATATATATACACGCTAGACAAAACGAAATTAGTATATAAATTAAAGTTGAACCGTAAACACAGTGATAAAAATATCAAAGACAAGAGAATGAAAGGTACTGCATATTGTCAACTAATGAGAAGGAAAAGCAAGGTGTTGAAACGTGAGGATGTCCAGTATTGATTTATTAAAGTTGTACTGAACTACGTGCTTAATGTTTCTGCAGTTAGCCTGGACGCAAATAACCTATATACAGTATAATTGCTGTCCTTGCATGCATTGAATTGCCCATTAAACGTTTTGCCTGTCCCCAATTTTTTCCCCCACAAATATTTCAATGTAAATGCACGACATCTTTATACTTTTATTTCCCACTATTTTTTTCTGTATCCCATTCTGCCCCTTTACCTCATCCCTTCCCCCCCCCCGCATTTTTTCCCACTAACCCTCATGGACTTAACGCCCAACAACTCACCCAACGGTATATGAGCACATTGGTTACAAACAAACCGACATTAATTTGTGTAAATATATATTAATGTCTCTCTGTTAGTTGCATATGGGTTTCTATATCACTCATCCAGTTGTGATGAACCTTTGGCGAATTGTTGTGCTTGCACCTGCGAAGCTTTATGACAAAACAATACAAACATTGGGGAAATTAGTAAAAACAGAGGGTGGCAAATGGGACAGTGGGCAGAACGGGTTTACGTAAAAAAAAAATAGTGAAATTTCTTGCTAAAACGGTCGTTTGTGACCCTTATCGTAATTTTGCTCCATTTATGAGACTAAAATTGTATTTTAAGTTTTCCATAGTTATATTAAATATTTTAATTTATTACTTTACATGTTGTTATAATTATGTATTAATATTATAAAAAATTAACATTTGAAGTGCCTAAAAGTTTTAATGATTTACTTTCCTTAATTTTTTTTCTCCCCAAAATAGTTTTTTCTTCGTTGTTGAAACGATGTTAAAAACAGAAGTACATATGTTTACGAATTTCTTACATTATTTGGAGTTCTATGACTTAACATGTATACGACTCAAACCCGAGTGAAATCACGGACAATGACTAGAAGTGTATAAATATTTAGTGACATTTTCGCGTTTAACAGCATTTTTTTAAATAAAGGTATGTAACTCATTTAGTATTTTTTAAAAATAAGTACATAATAAAGCCTCAAATAATTTTTTAAGTATTTTAGTTTGAACCTGGTTAACCTCTAGTGATCGATGAAACTTGGTCAAATGGCGAAGTGAACGCAACTTACTCTAGAGGGTTACTTTTCATAAACATTTTCTGCCTGCTCTGTAGGCAGTAAGCGGGCCCGAATGTCTTTCCATAACCGGGGATATCGGACGATGGCGCCATTCATCCTCTAAGCCAGGTACAACGTGCGGCTTAGACGCTGCTGAAAATATTCACGAGGTCTAACAGAAAATTAGGATTCTCGGCCGAGATCGTGTTGGGAATAAAAATGGTTAAATCGCTCCGAAGAAAAATAAATCAGTTAGATGTCATGAACTATGGGCTTCTTCATCGTAGGATAAGTAATCGTCACACATCACAGCAGCGTCATAAATGTGAAAATGGGTTTGTTGGTTTGTCCTAGTTTCACGTAGTAACTGATTTACGGATTGAGTTAATTTTTTGTGCGTTGATACAGTTTTTGGGCCAGAGAGTGATGTTGGCTACTTCTTATCCCGGAAAAAGCACAGTTCGTATGGAATTTAAATTTAACCATATTTAAATCAAATTCCGTGTTTAGTATATATTTAGTTTAAAATAAAGAATTCACACATGCCAAACATTACTTCTAAGCTCCAATGCAGTTTAAATGAAAATAGACAAAT
The DNA here is from genome assembly GCA_003012365.1 of Medauroidea extradentata. Taxonomy (NCBI): domain Eukaryota; kingdom Metazoa; phylum Arthropoda; class Insecta; order Phasmatodea; family Phasmatidae; genus Medauroidea; species Medauroidea extradentata. The sequence goes on along the minus strand of PNEQ01101592.1, from coordinate 53,635 downwards.
AAACAGCGTAAAAACTAAGGAAGTGCGTGACCACTAAGTGCAATGCTGCAGGTTCGATTCTGAATTATTAGAGGCCCGATTATTTCGAGTATTGATTCTAGGTCTGGTTGAACGTCAACAGCGTATACCTCACTGTCGTCACTGTGATCAGGCAGCAGTTGTTCTGATGCACATTTGACGACTGCAAACCAGTAATAAATAAGGAAATAACTCGTGGTGAAATCACGTGGTACCCGCATGCACGCATCCACGTCGTAAGCATTTGGTTTTTTTGGGGGGACGTCACTGGTAGAGAAAGTGTACATATAACCTACGTAATAAAGGGGTGTGTAGGAGTCCTCCACCGGGAAATTTTATATTTTAAGGTGCAAAAAGCTGCTATTTAAAGAGTTTCTGCATCAAAATATTTAATATACAGCTGAAGGAAATCTTAATCTTAAAAAATCTTAAAAACTACGAAATTTTTTTGGGGGGAGGCGTGTCCCCTCCGTCCCCCCGTTTACGAGGCCCCTGCATGTACGGTTCGAGCCAGTGAACAATAGACTATGCCCAGTTCGTGTATAAGACTGAGAAGTCTAGGCTGCTACCAGATGAATACGCGAAATAATCGTGCCTGTATGAAATAATATTGTGCAATTTTCTCCCAAATAATTACACGTAAACATTATTCATAAAACAGTGATTTAAAAAATTTTCGGTTACTGGATGGGAATAAAATAAATATTCCAAATGTAGTATTTCTTTATTGTAAATACAAATATAAAGTTATGTACCATTTAGGCCTAACGTTACAAGTATATACACTATATTACTTACAATAACAAAATTCCTTGTAGTTTATTTCAAAAGGCACAATTGTTTCAGTGCGTGTTTTTTTCCCAGTTTTTGCTTGTAGAACTTGTAATAATGCGCATACGTTATACGAAAACGCTATATGTATATGTTCTACAGCTGAATTGTAATATTTACGTATGTAATTACATAAAGATTATACCACTGCTTTTATTGCTTAATCTGCAGATTGGAATATTCAAGAGCAAATTTAAAGTTTAAATCAGCAAAAGTTCTTTGGGTTTTTGTAAATCGCTGAAGTTACAACGTTAGTCTATGTAATAATCAAGATAGCGCAGAGGTAGCACATAGCACTAAAAATAGGGTCTGTACAATCTACAAACATCGTTTTTGTACAAATCTTTAAAAATGTACAAAAATTTCATTTTGAAGTAAGTATTTTGTAAAGCTAGAAGGGTTTTATTTGTAATTCAGTAAGATAGTTAACCAAACAAAGGATTTATTATATACTTATCACATTCTCCGGTATGCGTTTTTCTGGAATAGTGTGGTTGTTCAAAAGTTTAAAAAAGTTTAAAAAGTTAAGTTATTGAACTATTTATAAAATATATACAAATATAATGCGCACAGAATAATACTTGAGGACTTGACGTGCAACTGGAGAGATTTTAGTGAACGATTAAGTGCGCCGCCTATCTCGCGGTTCAAATGTTTTGTCATGTGTGGGTAAACGTGTTCACTTGACAAAACTATTCCACATGTGTTCGTCATACCAACATACTAAAAGAAAACACATAGGACAAGTACGGAAATTTCCGTGATAACCTAGCGCAAGGTTGACGGGTCGAATCCCTGTGAAACTACTTTTTTTCCTTAATAAAATCATCTTTTGACATTAATATGAAAAATTTTTGTCAAATTTCACATTCATAATAAATGACTGCTTAAAAGTTTTCCTTATTGAAAGTACAAAACTAGGCTACATTTTGTAATTTTACATACGCACATTTTGTATTTTTCACGACATTTGTAGAAAAACTAGAATATTTTCGGCAACTGGATTTCCAAGTATTTTCCTTGTAAAATTATGAAACCTATTTTGTATTGTCATATTAAATTCTGGAAGATAAAATTTCAATGATTGGTCTTGTCTTAGTTTTCTAACTGCAGCTTTCCTTGGTTTGCCGAAATTATTCATGTTAATGCTGGGACAATTTCTTAACAAATACAAGCCGCTTTGTTTGATAATACTTTTCGTTGTTTCTGCCTCTAGTAACCTTGTTGAGTGATCAGATGTTAAGTCCTAGTTCCAAACTACACAAAATACAAATATATTATAGATGTTATTTTCTATATAAACAATGACTTCATAAAAATTTTAAAAAATTAGGTACTACTAAACACTTAAAAAATATTGTAATCATATTTATTCAAATTGTATTATAAAAATTTTCTCTTCCTCAAAGCCTGGGATATATTCATGGTAAACTGCTTTACATGAATAATAATAAAATTAAATCTTGCGCTTATTTCTCATGTAGAATCACTCCAACAGAATTCTTGAAAGTTGGCCTATAATTCTCTTGGCAATGATTCTGCGTGACAAATTAATGAATGATTCCGTTGTTATTTATGCCAAGCAGAAGAGAAATTTATGATAATACAATTTGAATAAATGTTATGGCACATAAAACTGAAAATACAATAAAATTGTCTAATGCTCCTCCTTAAGGCCTTCGCTTGTAGTTTGTTCATATTGGTATAAAAAACTCAAAACGTTTTTAATGGACTACTTTGAAAAAATCTGAAATCTAAGAGCAGTCCTACGATACGCAATAATACGTAAGCGTTTTGTAAAATAAAGCACTGTTCGATTGCAGAAATATTTTTTTTCTTGATTTTGACTTATTTTCGTAACAAAATAGGTGGTAATTACCGTAAGAACGAAAATGTGAATAACTACTGAATGAGGTGTATAGCTACAAAAGATTGAATGTTCAAATTATGGTATATTTGAGACAAAATTGTGTAGGAATATTCTGATATGTAAATTATTATATTAAAAAAAATACATAGTCTGTAAATCATTGAAGGATTCCCTGGCATTGCCTTAAGATAGCTCTGTAGATAGAGTTGTTTGTGTGTGTCTGTGTGTGCGTCTGTGTGTGTGACGTTAACAGCACTGCTGGCTAGCGTATGTGATGCATTGCCTTCTCTTACCTACGGGACATCAAAAGTAACCATTTAATTTTATCTATGGAAAGTATGGTTCAAAGTACAGCGCATACTTCTTTTTTTTATTCGAATACGGTTGGTATTTTCACACATAAGGCAAATTGGAAAAAAAAACATTTTTTGCTTATTCTGAGCTGTTATAAATTCGTTTTTGTAGTACGTGTATTAAATTTTTAAAATTTTAAAATTTTTATAGTCGTAGTATGAACAGTGTGCTCTTTCCCTGGATACACAAAAATGTATTGCAATATATTTCCAACCCAGCTCCGCCTACTTGTGCGTTAGAGGCTTGAAAGCGACGGAGCAGTAAGGTCGACCTTGAAGCGCGCATCAAATACCGCGTCACTTCAACGAGCCAAGCGCTGAACTAGCGTGCAAGGTTCCCGCCGAACGGTTTTTACTATGGGACACTAAGCGGTGACCATATATTTTTATAGGTGAAAAGTGTGTAGCAAAGTTCAGTACAGGTGCTGTTAGTACGTTTTGAAGTACGGAAGTCTGTAAAGGCCGTTTTTAGCCATGTTGGAGGGCTTAGGAACAGTGTTATTAATTCGTATGGTGTCTTAACAATGAGTTTCTGACCTTGTCTGACGTTTGTTTTCTTTTCGTACGTTTATACATTGGGCACACGTGGAATATTTCGTAGAAAGAAACCTGTTTACGAACACACTGCAATGCATTTGAAGTGTGGGGTAGACGGCCACCGTAAAAACGTTTACTTATGCGTAAAAATTCCACAGGTGTCTATTTTGTCGATGTACGAAAATAAGACACTCAAACGATGACGGAAAGGTACTTTAGAAGCGTCAAGTCAGTTAGAAAAACCATTCCAGAGCGTCTAAAATAACTTAAAACGCCTCCTGAACCTGTCATATCTGAAAAAAAAAACATTTTCACGGATTCGTGTGAAACTGCTCTGAAGGGGAAGATACATATATTGGACTTTGCTTAAAAATGTTTGCCAATAAAAATATAGGGTCACATCTGAAAGTGTCAATCGAGTGATCTACGGCACCACTGCACGCTGTTTCAGTGTCTTGCGTTAGAGGTGATATCGCACCAGATGAGCCTGTCAGTATTGCCCTTGGCACCGTGCCTCATTCACACAAACACACGGCCAGTAGGCGGGCGCCTTAATGTCACGCAACACGCGGAATGTGGTCGTGGAGGGAGATGCCACTTGTTTATGGACTGTTCGAGAGTTCCGTTTTATTGCGGAGATCGCAGATGTAAATTAATGTTCGCGTGGGCAACACGATACACTCTCGGCTCACTTTAAATGGGCAATTAGTGACTTTTTGAAATAGCTTCCCTGGCCCGCACAAAGCTTTGAGGCCCCAGCTGTGTTATCAAAGCCCCAAACACTCCGGCAGTAGTTATGCCACAAACCATTCATTATAAAGTTCTGTATTACACTGCAAAGTTCCCCCGAATGTCCAGGCGCCACGATAGGCATGCGGTAATTAAGTGGAAGCCACTTTTTAACTCGTCTGTGTAGTTTCATGCAGCTACTCTAAAACTTTGGCCACGATTTCGTACAGGGCAGCAGTATTAATTAGCTTTAATACGGCCGTAATTTTCCTACTTTTCTATTTTAAGGCTTAAATTTTCAGCTATTTATTCTCATTAGTACTGTTATTAGGATATGACAAAAGTAAATCGTGTCCTATTAAAATCCCACTAATTTACGAATTTTCTCATTTTAATGCATTTTTTTTACCAGTGTAGTAATATAAAACATCCTTGGTGACGTTTTTGTATAATCTTAATGGACGACTTGAAAGACACGCCCCCTGACGTCACCGCAGGGGAAATGTACTGTGGGAAACAAAGCTTGTTTACAAACATGCTGATTTGTTAGTTGGTAATTGCAGAAAGCAAAAATGTTTCGCATTCATAGATTTGCACGCAAGGGTAAAAAATATAAGTTTCAATTTCATGGTTAAGATACGCAAACACTTAAAATTATTCTTTGCCTGTAAAAACGGCAAATTCCAAACAAATAATCAATGTTCTTGACGTACATCTCATCCGAGACATGTGAAGCCAGACTGCTAAATGAAGGTTATGTTCGGCTGCGGTATCCATGGAGATAGGAATTGTATCCCACACCTGACTGAAGCCCCGCCTCTTTTCAAGTCGTCTATTGAAAACTTCAAGAGTTTAAGGCTATTTTTTTTTAAATCCCGTTTATACTTTTCCTTGTATTGTAGACATAACCACGAAAGTAATAAGTACAGTACACATATCACAACGTTCTAAGAAATTAAAGTCTGCGGGCAGAGAAAAATACATTATAAAGTTATGATTAATTTTAAGTACGCTCTGCTCCGAAAATTTCGTGATTTTATAATTGTACTAAACACTTTCCAACTTTAACAAATTGAATTAATAATACTTTCCCGCAAAATATTTTCCGGTTCAATAGTAATTGTAATCAAACTATAGTTTTGACTATTTCCGCTACTTACCCAAAGTTAAAACGTTTCAAACGATACAAATGAAATAATTTAGAGTAAAGCTAATGTATTAGCTATAGAATGTAAACTGTATTATTTTACGTAAGATTATTTTTTTAAACGTAGGTACTGAAAAATAAGCAAAAAATTTAGATACGTTCAAGAACTTTTTAATACGTACAAATTTATAAGAAATAACAAATGTGTCATTGTGTAGGTTAACACATTTATTTTCACTCTAAATGATTTAATTTGTTTCTTTTGTATTTTTTGTTTGGTAATTAGGGAAAAAAGTCAATACGCCAGTTTGGCGTGCGCTTGTACAAAAACCTTAGAACCGAAACACATTTAATATGCTGGACATTGCCATTAGGCTAATGTAATATGCAAGAGTTGGACAGTATTTGGTGCAATATTATAAAATTAAACATTTTTAGGTGCAGAGCAGTCTTAAGCCAATCTTCAAAAGAACTCACTTCAGCATTCGCTTATCTCGAGTGCATTTGTCCTGTTGCTGCCCATCAAACCGTTCTAATTTCGTTACTGTGTTTCAGTAAATTTATTTTTACGAACGTATGTAACGTTACGCCGAGTGTGTTTTTCAATGGACAGAAAAAAAACACCTAATAAACACAGCCAAGGAGCAACGCTAAATATGAAGACCGCTTTAAAACATTCTAACATTAAAAAATAGCCTGTTTAGAATACCGTATAAACGTGAATTCAGACATAACAAGTCATTAGGTGTATGCAATAAAAAAATATAAGTATTTCGGGATGAAACGTGCACTTTTGAAGCCCTAGTCACATTTATTTCCTTTCAGTTCATTCATAGATTTCTGCCACTTTTTAACACGACGAATCATCGTGAGTAACAATGAAAGTGTATAGATTAAACTGTACTCGAAAACTAATATGTTAGGTCACAATGAATATTTTTATTTTTTCATTTTTTCAGGCAATTTGGCTGTCGAAAGTGCTCACTTTATTGTGAATTACCTATACTAAGCTACAGAAAAGCGCCATCCTTGGTTTTTTATCATTGGCGCATGCAGTACTTCCTAATAAAACTTACGTAAAGATATAAATTGTATAAACTTGAATATGTTCTCAAATGTTTGAGGCATGAACCGTCATTAAGCGGAAAATAACACATTGTGGCAGCAATGAGAAGTGTTGTAGGTATTAACCATGCAAAATTTATTTTGTGGTCACTACAAAACCATATTGTTGTCACCATTTAAACATTGTGGTCACAAAAAAAAATTCCTTGTGCTTAATCAAAATGATTCTGCAGGGAAGACGTCTTAAAACATATTTATTTCAGCGTAAAATTGAAATTAAACTTAAACTGTTAAGATGTGTATTTGTATTGCACGTAATTATATGAAAACAATGTCTATTTTAAGTACAAATACATATATCAAAGTTTTAGACCTTGAAAATCTAAAAATGTGAAGGTATGATTTTTTTTTTTTTTCATTATGTACTGCTAGTCACTATGAACAACGAACCACATTCCCCAGGGTAAATTTCTAGTGATAGAAATCTAAACATCCTTGGAAACAAAGATTAATAACTTTAGAATGGAAACTTATTTAATAAATATCACAACCGCACTTTAATCATTGTGTGTTGGCAGAAGCATTCATAAAGTTAAATTATTTTTACCCCCCGTCTGCTTAGTACACATATTCTTAGATTTCCAATTCTTTGAGAATAGGGATATGCCTTCATCAAATGTATCAGATGGTACTGTTATCAAAGCGAATGTTTGGTAGCGTAAAATTCTGAATTGTCTAGGATGTTATAACGTTTTAGCTCTAATTGTAGTAATCGCTTCAAACGTCTTTTACCGTGCTCGTTAATGAGCGATAAGGTTCGTGTTCTGAGATTATAGGAGTAGCATTATGACTGATAATTACGGACACCGTTTTCAAATAACAACGGTTATTAACCGAGCGATTTTCGTTAATCTACAGATATTTTTGACGATGTTGAAACTATTGTGTTGCTTTCACGAACAAGAGATCGAAGTGACATGCAAACATGAAGACTTCAAATTCGTCTGCTTTTATTTAAACGTGCTCGACGTTGTGTTTGAAGTGCGTTCATTTAAACGCGTCTACAGCGGGTCAACTCTCGCGTTGTCACGATAATATTTCGTGACGCTGAGTTTCACTTCCCTAAATTTCGAAACTTTTGTCTCACTGTGGCACAATGGTATTCTTGCGTTAAAATTTCGAACAGTGTATTCTTAGAGCGAAAGTTCGTTCCATATCGAACTCCCGTGGCAGACATTTGCTAGCGATATAACAATATATGTGTTTGATACACTGAATGCACTCTCTGGAGGATAAAAAAACTCGTTCTTACTCTGTAGTCAGTTGCAAGAAACGAGCATAATACTGTGTACACGTAATCAGAAACAAAACATAACTGACAAGCAACGTGTTTTATAAGTGAAGGTAATTGCACACAAGTAGTAACAAAGTATTGACCAACAACCATTGAATTTTTGCAACGTTTCTATTAGAAATTCACGACCCTGCTGCCACCTTCCAGCAATTTTATGAACTAAACGCTATCACGCTTCTTAGAAAAAGCATGGCTGTACAAAAGTACTGGATTTGCTGCGCGAGTTTGATTTTGTATTTCGAACTATTTTAATAGCCAAGGAATTTTCTGTCGAAACGAAGGGAGATATAACTAAGAGTTGTTAATTTTACTTACTTATTTCTTAAACAGAATTTTCCATTTTTAACTTGGCAAGTAAAGTAGCACTAGGTATACGTATGTACATTTTAATAATTACGGTAGGCCTATAAAAACTTAAATATTCTTTCATAAAATGGCAAATCAAAAATAATTTGCTACGTAAACTTTTGTAAAGTGAGGCGCCGTAAACATATAACTAAAAATAAGAAAAGAAATAAATTTGGTATCCGACACTTGCCAGTTTTTTTATTTATTCATTTTTGTTATATTTTTTTAATTTTTAATTTTTTTTGGTACAATGACAGGGCTTTGCCATTGCCACAATCACCCCCTCCTGCCACAAAAAAAAAAAATTAAATATGCAATCCGAAGTAAATTGTAGGTTGCATTTTTAACAATTTTAGTGTGAAGATATTTTGTGACCATTTTAGACGAACACAAACTAGCATTAACCAGACCTGGTAACCAAACTCAGTATCTCTCTTACCATAAGCCAGTGGGCATCTGACTGCGCTACATATCTCGCCCTCTTCCCCCACCCACTCAAATTCTACTGCTCTACGCTGTAAGCCACATTTATGTAATCCTTAAGAGTTCGTTGGAACTGGTATATTAGCTGTGCTGTATCGTGGTACGAAACACATTTTTCCACGTAAATAAATTAAACGTGCTTCCAATGCGTTTATATACGAATACAATACACAGTTAAAGTTGTGTCCATATGTTTAAAAAAACAGTCCGCTAATTAAAAACGTTCTTATCAAGCTCCTCAACATAGGTAAAATAGCCGCTTTTACACATTTCTGTAGCTGAGAATATACCATCCGTAATAATAAAACATGATGATACAAAACTTCATTGTACATAAGAGTGAGTGATAGTCACCGTCATTAATTTTTGTATTTTGTGACATAACTTTCCTTTTGGCTAAATTCATGAAACTTTAACTTAATTGCAGAATAGCATACATATTGATAGCTTTTTAGACACCATAAATCTTTATTTTTCGTTACTGTTTTACAGATGTAATTGCAGTTAAGAAAGTAATTAGAATTTTCTAATTGCAATTCGACATGTGCCAACAGTTACGACAAAAATATATAAACGGTGTCTAAAATTCTATCAGTATGTATCTATTCCGTAGTTAGATTAACGTTTTACAAAATTTGCCCAGCAGAAAAGTTATGACACACATTACAAAAATTCAAGTTGTTGACTGTTACTCACTCTTAAACACACAATCCCCACAGATAAAATAACAGGGATAACGTTTGAAGTTCTACTGACGGAAACTTTCTACAAAAACACCGCACGCTGGTGTAATTCTCCGCTCCTAGAAGCGATGATGTGTTTGACGCACTTGTTATCCCCGTAGTCATGCCTAAAACGATAGAAAAACCGGGTAAGATACTAATAACTCTTTAAATGTATACAAGGTCCTAGTTCAATACACAGATGTAGTGTTAAATGAATTTCGACGATTACATCAGTGCTTTGCTGTAATCGTCCAGCTTAAAACTCACTCGCAAAGTAAGAACACGATTTAAATACGCGAGAAAGCTATGCCGAATTTATTACTTAATTTTGTCTGCGATTCAGGACAAAAGTGCAGTTGTCGCTGCTTCGAGATGTCGACAAATTGCGTCTCGCTGTCCCAAGAGGATGTGAAATTTTTCTCAATGGATATATTTCATCTCGAAGTTAGGTTTACTGAAGAATAGTGGAATGAAATCCATTACAAGATTTCGAGAAAATTCTGAATGAAATTATTTTGCAACATTTTAGGAATTGGCCTCCAGGAGGTCGATTAAATATCGCCACCTGCTATTTGCACCGACGCAGCGCAACGCATGTGCAGAGTAAGTTAAATGCTTCTGTGGCATTACGTGAGGATATAATTCCAACGCAGCGAAACAAGACGCAACGCAGGTTCAAATTTTGCGTTGCACCCATAAAAGGCGATATTTAATCGGCCCCCAGAGACACTACTCAAATGTTAATGTTATCCTAGGATAACTTCTGTATACTCTACCATGGCAAATTCTAATAACAAATTATACAATAAACTTTATTAAACTATAGCATCAAAGTAAACTATAAACATTTATTAAATGAGGAATAGTTGCTGCCATGGGAATAACTAGCATTACTGTTTAGGTATTTCATCGATTTATTTTAGAATATTTCACTAGGATACTTTGAAACCTTAACATAATACTCTTCGCTGTGCTACCACTGTGGTTATATTAGCAATACCAAAAACTACTGTATTATATTAATAATTTACCTGATTCACAGAAACATCTTCAGTGACGTTCAGTCACCACTATTTTACTGGCCCACGTCATTGTTCTTCATTTACTGGTAAAATAGTTTGAATTCCATGTGTTGTTTATTATCATATTTTTAAAAGAAGGTTTGAAAATCTATCGTGAGTAAAATGGTTGGCAGGCTTCTACACAGATTAAAATTTTGTTTTTTTTTTAAACAAAACTGTAATGTTTGCCAGCAAAAGAAGGGTCACTTCACGTCTTTTAAGAATGTATTATTTAAACATACAATTTTGTTTAATGTAACGTAACAATTTTTAATTGTATTTCAGTAAACCAAGCAGCAATTCAAGTAATTTCAGTAAAGTTAAGCAAAAAATTATTTTATGAAAAAAATTGAGACTATATATTTTTTGTAGTATTTATGGTTTTGAGAAGTACAGAAATACGTGAGAGTTATCAACGTGTTGGGTTTTTTACGCTATATGGATAGCATATAAACTACAATCAAATAACGGACGAGTGATAATTCTGTATATTTATGTGAACTGCGTACTGTTTTCTAAAAACGTCTTCGCTTTTAATACTTATCAGCTGCAACTAATGTAGGTCTTAACCCAGAATACAAATAAAAATATTGACAGCTTCACGTGTACATAAATGCACTCGTAGAGATATATGGCTGCTTTATGGGAACTGCAGAATTTTTAGTAAATGTTTTTTTTTCACGTGCTAGGCAAATTAAACAAATATAACGTCAGCATCTGTGGTTGAACAGAGCCGCAACCAAAAGTAAACATCTGGTCATTGGACCGTGTTGTTGGTACTGTTTCAGTAGATACAACTTTTAATGCAGGCAATCACCTTGGCATGAGTTAGCTGTACCTGTTATTACAACTGGTTATGTCAACCCGGTCGATTTACAAACAACCAGATGGCACACCACTTTATGTAGAAGGGACGGGCAAGAAGACCATTTATTTCAATTCTTGGTTAGAGAGGAAATGTTTAATTGAATGAGTGAGATGGAAAAGGTAAAGATTCCACTTCGGCCAACTATCAGGAAAGTGGGAAACATTGTTTTGCCACTAAACTATAAGTTCGACAGGAAAACTTACAGTTTGGCATTTATTTGTTAGGATTTAAGGAAACAGATAAGTACGTGAAATACGTTATATATTTTGTGTACACAAATTTGTATGCAATCAAAGCTGAATGGATGTTTTCCTTTTTAAAATCAATAAGTTGAGAGTATTTTGCAGTTCAATGAAACTATATTTTACAGACTGGTTTTCAAAATACACGTGAAGCTAATTACATGGATATTATGAATAGTATATTCCAAACAATCGCACCTACACTACACAAATCACAGATTTACAGCGTTTCTGTTGTTCATTCACAATACAACGAACTACATTAACAGAATAAATACTATACTGCAGCGAATCTCGTGGCTAACAGCGAGTCATGCCATAACTCTGAGGTTAAGAATGGAATGTTATCCTTTCACAACTTTTTAAAACACAAAGTAGTATAGCGGTGTGAGAAATAACGGAATATGTTCTTTCTGTAACTCAAATGATGAAGCTTCATATAAAGTACAACTTGGCTATCTCTGTTCATTTTCGGTAAAATATGAAATGTTTTCCTTTTTATTCTCATCCACTTAATTAATTCCAAGACAATCCTCGTTATCTCAGCATCATGTACTTGGATGTTTTCTCTGTGTGAGTAAATATTATAACTTGATGACCAAAGTAATCAATGCGTGGCAATAAGGGCACCATATTTTTTCTGCTGCCAAACGGTGTGTAAAGATACAGTATTCACATGTCGTTTAACCGCAGTGAAAATTTGATTGCGCAGGAATTGCACTTAAGAATATTGCTATAATAGCACGGTACTTTGAACAGAGGCTTAGAAAATTAATATCCAATATTGTGTGTATATTTAAATAGACGTTTGTAGGTAAAGAAACTATTGACGTCAACCCGTGTTAACTACTTATAATTTTGGAAGCCAATTGTTAGTTAAATATGTTCTGCTTCAGTTTGGTTCAGTGCCTTACGTGCACATCTGCAGATCTGTTTCACGATCATTGATTAGATGTGTTTAACTCTATCTTGTCTTAACGTTTTACCGCAATTCACAGACGTGCGTTATCGCAGTAACCTCCTTCTAAGTTGTACAGTCACATTTTAAACTTCTTTCCACGACAAGGATGTAAGACGGCAGATGTACACGCAAGACATTGTAACAAATTGATGCAGAAATATTTTCACAAAAATAAGGGATCCTATCTTATAATGCGTGCATAATTAAGCGTAAATAGTCAGCCGTATGCCATTATTACGTTTATTGCATAACGTGTAAAACCTAATGTCATAATCATCTGTGCAGGTAAAATGCTTATGTCGTTTGTCAAAATTAATTCTGTGTCGCGCGATGGTGTAGATTCGTGTGATTATTTCTCCATTATGTTGCCCGCTTAGAAACGGTTAGCGTGTGTTCCGAGTAGAGATAAGTTCTAGTTTTGCATAGAAATCTAATTCACATTAGTCTTTAAAGCCCTTTGACGCTGGTTTCCTAGCTACGTAATTTTTTTCTTATAGCTTACATGAATAAATTTAATTTCGAAAGTAAGGAAATTAATATTAAATTTTGGTTTAGTTGATATGGTAAATTAAGTTTTGGAGCACAGAAAATTATCTACAAATTTATTACAAACGTTTCACGCCATAATTGTAATTCATTTAAACGTTTGTATTTACACTCTAGTTAACAAAGGACACAGACTGTGAAAGCGATTATTGCAACATGGACGTTATTCATCCGATTTCTGTAAGCGAACTTAGCATACTGACAGAAATATACTAAGTATTTAGTTTTCTTTTGATTATAAAATATTGATCGTTTATTTAATGGGTGCACAGACATTTGTCGTCAGCTATTCTATGATATTACTGTGCAAATATATTGGTTAAATGTATTTTAAGTCGTAAATTATGATTTACTTAAGATTAATTTTTATACGTGCTTATTCGGTAGTAGTACAATCATGTGGATAAATCGTTGGGGAAACTTTTATGGAACATTGGGCCTAATGTGATTCATGAGGGTGACAAGTGGCCTTAAAGTTAGAAATTTAAAAAATTTTCAATTATGATAAAATTACAAGCAAATGTCATTAAGAAACGCAATTCCGTATAAAGATAAATAATGTGGAATCGAGTAACCACAGAAAATAATGTTATATAAAATACATTTCATCAGAGGGTTTGATAATTCCCATTTGCCAAGAATTTTGTGATCCTTTGCGTAAGCGATTTGATGTGACATGTAAGTAAGGAGCATGCAAATGTGATTAAAATATTGTTGCTTTGAGAGCAAGTGCTTATCCCGAATGCTTCTACAAAATTCACATGTTCAGTTGGAAGTGGTGGTGTGGACGCCTGGAAGGTAGGCAGCATAAAACGCTGAAGTGCACCAAGTGTCAGCTTTTTAATGTCATTTGCTTGTCATTTAATGGGGCTTTTACACGTTTCCGCTCTCCATATTTGAGGTCCGAGACCACCCCCACACATCACTTTAGGCTGATGTTACACATATGTTTCCGTAACTATTTTTCATCAGGATTGCACTTCTGCTGAGTTAGCATAAATTAATGTCTCTCCATGAATTTAAAACGTGACCATTTTTTATAAAGGTTTTTAACTTACTATAGTATGACACGTAGTGACTTGTATAAATTTAGTTTTTTTAAAAAGTTACGAACTAAAAATTTTAATAACACAGCATATAAATGCGAAACTATCTAAAAAAATTAATTCGTCAGTTTCCTTCCATTATGAATAGTGCAATTGTTTTAAAGATTACGTTTCGGCTGTGTAAAGTGTTGCAGCATTTTAAGTTTGAAACATCTTAATTGCTGCAAATCACGAAACTCCATTATAAAAGAAATGTAAACTTGTAATTTGGTGCCATTAACTATGTTAACTGATTATGCTAACATACATAACTAATTTTGTTCTGTTGCCCTGCGAAATTTACTTTTTTGGTAGGTATTTATGTTACTAAGACGGTGCTATTCGCCAATTATTATGTTTTATTATTTTCCCTTTATAAGATGTTCTTTAAGTTGCAATTACATCCTACTTTTTCATATAACATTGGAAATTTTATATAACTTTGTTCATCCGCGACCTTATAGAATTCAGCAGAAATATTCCATTTGTATTACGAATATACGAATGTGTTCACTTATGTTATAAAGCAAGGAACACAGCCGTAGGAATAAAATTTAAATCTCGCTATAGATATAAAACTATATATATCTAATCACAGTAAAAATATGATATGACTACCTGCGGAAAACTGGTGTAGCATCGGATCAAACTTATAATTAGCGGAAATAAAAAAAAAACTCTACTTAGTCTTTAAGAGTTTGAAGAATATTTCCACTTTATGTTTCTGTCTCCAACGAATGCACTTTAAAAAATATAAGCGTACAATAATAAGAAGAAACAATAAAATTACTCAGAATTAGTTTCCCCGCTATTCCACACTATCACCGGCAAATATATTCGGTCGTAAATGTTGATGATTTTGTTTTTTGTACCACACTACTTTACGTTACAAAACGAAACATTTTAATGTTTGTCCTTAGCTATACTGAGCCCCCAAACCAACCGATTCTAAAGGTGTGTTCATAAATTTGTGATTTAAGCCATAAACTTCACTCTAACTTCTTCCTGGTCCAAGAATACTCAAGCAAGGATGTGACATTATGTTGCATTGTTACAGGAAGTGTTTAGTTGCAGTTAAGTTTTAGAAAACTGCAAAATCCATACATTTCTTAAAAGAGCATATACATCTTATTATTGACTGTATGGACAAGAATGCAAACGGTATGGTATTTTGTATATGAAATTATAAAATTGCACGTATGTTTTCTGATCTTGCGAATTTTATATTACCGGGGTGTTTGATTATTTCGACCACTTGGTTGAAGTTTTGGTTCATGACATCTGGCTGTTGTTATCACATAGTCAAGTTATATTTAACACTTTGGAAGATATTCTTAGATATAGTTTGTCATAATCTAGAAAAGGTAATTGATTCAGAAAATACATGCATAAAGAAGCATATTCGTGTTAATAAATAATTGTTATAGTTAACTGGTTTCGTTTTGTTTCATTTATATTTTCATCGATAGTACAAACTTAGTTAGTTGATTTGTTATTAAATAAGCGGTTAAAAATCGAATAAAAAACAGCGTGTTATACGAAAGATAAATTTGACACCTTAGTGAAATAACCGTTTGCTGATGACACTTCAAAATTTAAAATATCATTCTGTGCCACCTTTTAATTACTGTTTTAATTTTGAAGGTTTATAAGTAGTAAATTGTCGTGAAAATTGTATCACTTTCCTAAGAGCCATTTTATTAAGTACAAAAAAATTATTAACTAAAAGTTTTAAATAACAATCATTCTACTGGCATAAGAAAGACAAATTCTATGTTCGAATAACGAATATGCTATTTATTTAATGTAAACCATTCTACGATAACCGAGCATAAAGTTGAAATAGTACAATGTATCTTTTGCAACAAACTTTCAAAAATCAAAGATTCAATTTGTCAACATTGACCAATCAGTTACATAGTTTTTAAATTTATAAAAAAATATTAAATCATATTTTAAAATGTGCGCTGTTTTACAAATAAGCACAGAGATAAGTTTATGCTACAGAATTATTTTAACTATGGGTGTTACTGTTAATGTTCTCATTGTCTGCCTATACAAGTTCACGTTGTAAAATTGGAAGAATTTCTATCATACATATTAGTTAATTTTAAATACTGTGGCTCCTTTATCTATTTACGTTTTTGTACGAAGTAATTCACATTCTGAAAGATGTTTCTGCACTCTTTATACTACGACCTTGAAATCTGAAAATGTGTGAAAGAAAATAAAAAATCCAACAAAGTCGTAACATGGCATAGATTTCAGAACTGCGCCCCAACGCACTCAAAATGTTTTGCTTTATTTATGTTCAATTATAGTGTTACATTAATTTATTATTCTAGTAGAGAAATATAGTTTCAATTCATTAATAATGTACAGGAAATGTAAATAGAAAGTTACGATTTGGTATTAAATTTCAGTATGAGAGTAAGTCACAAACAGGATTAATTTGAACCGTGGGACATAAAAAAAATTAAAAGACGAGAGAATTTTATCTCCGTGGTCGTGGGTTAGTTTGCCTGGAGCCGACTTGAATTTTTCATCGTCCTTCTCCCTTGAAGGTCGGATTTCATCTCGGCTGCAGTGCATCACACTGGCAAGCCAAGGAGTCCCCACCCTCATCCACCGCATCTTCCTAGACTTTGAACTCCTGCCCTCATAGCCCTCCCCCTTCCCCTCTCACGGAACCAGCACAGACATCCTCCCGTCGTCTTTGATCTCCCGTGGGATGCGCACTGCAGGCTTGCAGAGACGCCGAGGAGGCGTCCCGACGTTGCGAGAGGAGGTCCTCTGACGAGTCCCAACATCTTCTCGGTATTGCCGTGCTACCTTCGAGCCACTCCAGCTCGGGCTTAGGAGCAGTCTGGAGATGCTTGCCGTGACGTAGTTAAAGCCACCACCAACGTGCTGTAATTCCCCGAAACACTGAAGGAGGCTTCGAAATGCTACAAAAGTCAAACAGCACGTCACCGACACCTACGAAAATTTCTCGGCAAACAGACGGTTGGACTTGGTCGCATCTTGCTTCTGATTGGTTCCTGAGTAAGGTTAGTCGCTGTCAAGGATGTGTTGTCGGACTGTTGTGGAATGGCAATTAAGTATTTACCATGTCAAAATTCCTTTCTTTAAATAAAAATTTTCACATATAGATCAAAACATTATCGTTCACAAATATACAGTTCAATCGTTCAAAAAAATTATTGCTTTTAAATATTTCCAGCCACATGAAATCAGATTTTATAGTTACCAAGTAAGGCGACGTGATGATAACACAATGAAATCGCATTCGGCAGAACACTGGTTTGCTTCCTGGGTACAACAGTCTTGATTTTTATTTCCATGGCTTCCCACAATAGGACCAAGTAAATGCTATGACGGTTCCTTAAGAAATACCATGGCTTACTGCTTTCCCATTTCCCGTCGTCGGGTCAAGTTGTGTGATATGATTACATGTGATCTCTCTAACTAGAGACGACAAACTGACTTAAGAATATATATGATTACTATGCAGAATGTTCAGAAACGGCCTAAAATAAGCACACAGTGTGTATCCTCTTCAATTTTTAGGAAAGGTGTTATTATATTGCGCTTTTAGTACAAAAAAGAAGTGAGTCAGTTTATTAAAGATTTTTGTCTTTGTATCCAAGTGCTTTTATCTCAAATAAGATTAAATTAATACTAAAAAGTCCAATAAATCAATAACTTTACAATATTTCGAACTAAGTACACTCGTATGTTCGATAACTGAATGAAATTTTTAGTCACGACTAGGCTGCAGTTGAATAACATAACCTGTGAGATACATTTTAATATTAAATTGAAATTTAATTAAGTGTGAAAGTAACAGAACATAAAAAATATATAATATACATATATATGCATGTGATACGAAAATGATAAATTGAAACTAAGATTAACTATGCTGTATTATCTTAAAAATACAAAATGTAAATATTTTAACACAATACTGCCAGTTTATGAATTTAACAGTGATATTAATTTAGACTTAAAGAGTTTCACGGTATGACACATCAAATATACGTAAATCCTGGTTTCTGACATCACTCTTGGCTTATTATGATGTGCTTATTGCATAGACGACTCAGAAAAAAATCAACTGATGACATATAACATATAATTCCCACCTCGTTTTAATTATGTTTGACAGATAGATGGTCCTTTTTTTTTTTTCGGCGTCTATTTCTTTCCCAAAATATTGAGCAAGAAACAGAGTTGTGATGACGGAGAGAAAGCAAACGAACAATGCGGAAATATCAGCGCGAAAGTAAATCGTAGTGATGATTGTGATGATTGGACAAATCACCTACTTCCTCCGAGCACGTGCGGACAAAGGCGAGGTCTCCAGAGCACCGGACAGAGAACATCTGACAGGCTCTCGACTCTCGGCGGTGTAAGGTTGTAAGGGGAGTGGAGATCGATCGATCGCTTCATCTCGAAGCCCTGCCCTCTCCTGGTCATCCGCCGGTCAGTCCAAGAGTCAGAACAAGGAGACGGTTGGTGGGCGAGGAGTAAAGGGGGAATGGAAGCCTTTGTGAGCATGGGGATGGTGATAGGCGAAGTTTCCTCATCTTCCAGCAGTTTGAGATAGTTCCTCCTCGGAGGTTCGACCGCGCTGTTTTGAAATACGAGGCGCGCCGTCTCCGATCGCTGGTCTCCGATGACCTCTCTTCCGCGAGGGAAGACGCATTGTTTCTTCCCCGATACACTTCTCGCAACACCACCCCCCATCCCTCACCCTACACCCCTACCAATCCAAAGTTTATTTATGCCCTTTTTCCGGGTTTGCGATCCTCCAGTGGGCAGTAGCCCGTAAGTCAAAACTCAGCGGTCCAGCTGGTATAAATCGAGTCCCAGCTCTTCATTCATGTTTTATGTATTATCATCCGGCGATGGAAGAGGGTTGGCCTGCATTATGGAGATTACCTCTGACTCATCCCGAAGGTCTACTGCCAACCCTACCAACCTCCCTGATCTCTTATATATTTTTTATGTAACCATCTTTGTCTTTCCCAACGAAGGGGAGTAAAAATAGGAGCGGGATGGTCTCATCCACCGGGGAATCTCCTGGTAATTTCATTTCTCTTCACCTCGTGCTTCCTCGCTCCTTCCTCATTCACTTCCCCGTCCATGTACAAACAGTTATTTTATGTACACACGTCATGCTCGCATCTTTCTTCCCCCGTGATCCATCTACCCACTTTGCCACCCCCGGAAGTTCGACGGGGCAGCTCCTGTCTTCGAACAAGAAAATATGAAAGGAAATTCAAATAGTCTCGTCTTCGCCCGCGTCCTCCCTACTCTGGTTTTTGTCCTGCGACGTGATTTTTTCTCCCTTCTTCAGACGGGGGATGTATGTGTGTCGTTCGAAGAGAAGGCTTGATTTATGTGCGAAAGAAGCCGACTTTCCCGAAGACGTAGAAGGGAGTCAGAGACGGAAGGTGAAGGAGGCTGTGTGCGTAAGGCCTCGGGAAGGCCATAAAGCCAGCACATTATCCAGTTCAGATTGTGTTTTGTTTTCAATTTCCGTGCGGAGGGGCATTCGGAATGGGGGAAGGTGAACGACCAACTCCTTTCTTCAACCTCTGGGGATGTGCACATGACTTCTGGACCATCGTGGGCAGTTCTTGATATCTTTCTGTCGAACCTCTCGGGACATATTTATACCCCTCGATCAAACCCTCTCTTTTTCTTCTATGTAGTTCCCTTCCCTCGGTCAACCTCTCTCTTATTTTCTCTGCAGTTGAGTGATAAATTCTATCCGTCCCCAGTTGATTCATGTAATGGTGTGGTATTTAAATAAGAAATCTCTCAACACGAATTAAGTTGCGAATCTTAATATTTAATTTTAAAGTATTTACCAAACGCTGCTGCTTAGTGATTCCAGCAAACATTGAAACACCGTTTTCCGCTGTTATTTTTGCAAGAAGCTCTAAGCTTAGTTATTTTACTTCCAATTTTTTATGGACAAAGTTTTAGAGCAATTATTACTTACTGTAATAACTTAAATGCCGAAAATATGTTTGAGGACGAAAACTGTACGAAATAACTTAAATCATTCTCTGGAATTTATTCTTTGCAGTGTGAGCTTTGCACGCTTTCTAGAAGAGTTTATTTCGGGGAAATACTTGTGTTTCGGTGCTTCACGTGTTTATAATTTTAAAATATTTATATGCGTTCTGAAAACTTTATTTATGTACTGTTTTAAAAATTTTGAGATATCCTGAATTCTCTAATTACATTTCTTGTTTATTATTCAACAATAAAAAATAAAAAAACATTTTTTTTTAAATAAATGACATTAGAGCTCATGTTGGTTTACGATAGATATTAGGCCTACGTACAATTTATTAGGACAATTAGTATTTTAGAATTGAATACTTTCTGCTACACTGTAGTAACTAAAGTGGCATCGATTTTAGTTCGTATACTTTCAATTATATCTTAGTTTAAAAAGAAAATGCACTGCAAAAAGTTACTAATGGACAACGAGGCCTATCTTCAAACGGGTGTTTCTAATGTAAAGGGATGTGTAAAATTTACTAGAAAATTATGTACATGGTTCTGTTTAAGAACTTAAATGTATAGACTTATAAACATCTGACGGTACTGAAGTTATACACTTGTATGTTATTTGGTTATACAGCCAAACGAGTTAGCAAAAATGTTAACACGTTTGATACTTATTCGGAAGAACCCATGCTCAATATCCTGCTAAGGCCATCTTGAGTTCCGTTTTCCATGGTCTCCTGAAATCGCTCCAGGCGGATACTGGGATGGTTATTATTAATCACCTATGGCTGATTCATCTCAAGGTAATGACATTGTGTTTACCACAGTAAAATTGTTCAGAATGATTATTTTTAGCTATTCATAAACCCGTATAGTGACCATTCTATTAACTTTATTACAATTATAATATATTTGTCGTACACACCCTTCGCATGTTTTTCTTTATGGTAAAAAAAGCATTGTGAAAAGTAAAGTTTTTATGTTACTTAAGTTAAAACATAAATTTACTTGACAAACATTCCTTAAAAAAATAACTACATAGTGCCCGAGTGATTCATGTTTATTTTGAAAAGGAAACTAAAAAAATATGTCATACACATTTACGTATGACAAAGAATTCAAAAACTTACATAAAAAGGAAATTAGATTAGAAAGTGGTTTTACTATAATTGTAAAGCATAATAAATAACCAAACAAATTAATTTGTTTTTAAATTTCAGAAACATGCAAAATTTAGTCAATAAATTATATAAATTTTTTTTTATGAAAAGTGATTTATACATACGTGGTCCAGGTAGCATTCAGCTAGCTCGGAGCAACGTAAAATGTGTGACAGGTAAAAATCTGTCACAAGATTGATGATTTGAGACTTGGTTTGCCCCAGACGGTCGCGTAAAAAATTTTGAATTATACAGATTGATAGGCTGCGCCAGGTCAAGTTGAACCGAACCATGGATTGTAGATGGGAATCGTCAAGTCAGCATGATTCGTGTCGTACATCACTTTTCTATCGTGTTTCGTGCTGAGGTAAAAATAACCTGTCATTCAATGTTGACAACTAATATACGATGAAACTCACAGAGAAAAAAGGCTGTTATAAAAATTAAAAATAATAACATTATTCAAATATCATAACGCATAATTTAACAGAAAATAGTACATTTTTATAAGAAGTGCATTACTACCCGAATTCGTGATACTAAGGCTTCGAGATTCAGTAACAAAAATGCGCAAATCATTTTAATTGTGATTTTATATCTGGTGGAGTGTTCACTTATTACCAAAACTAAACACGCCTGCCCTCTTTTGGTCATTAGGTGAACTCGATGTACAGATTCTCCTCAATTTTGTGAATACCACAAAGTGGATTAACTCATTTTAAGGCCTATCACCTTGTATGGTCAGTTTACTCAATGCAGTTGAATTCGTAACATCATTTTGTACGTTTAGATAAGAAAATGCCTGTAATTTAAAAACCATTATGTTATAGAATGAGAACGAAGAACGCCGGGAAAGTTTCACAACCAGTAATGGTTTTCCAGGTAAGATATTTGCTGTTAAATAATTTTGCCTGAAGTGTTCATTCGTAATATTTCAGCACTGGGAAAAACGTACAATAAACCGTCCCTTCGACAAATGATGCGACATTCTCAACGCCAGTAGACTGGCTGTAACTCTGGAAAATCGAAGACCCTACATGAGCCTGCTATTATCTTCTATATTACATTCGTTGTCTTGTCTTGTCTACAACTGTTTCTGGCTCTACATTCCTGTGTGTTGTTCTCTTTGTCTTTGTCCATTATTGTCGCTATTTTCATGCATCGTGCGTGGCCCTTGTCTCTTTTGAGTTCTCTTTTTCTGGTTTCCATCATTTAGCGACTATATCCCAAATAAAACCAACAAACACTTTAAAGGCAAAGACTTACACCTTATAGCCTATGATGAAATAAATTACTAATGTTAGGTCCAGCACATGGATGAACAACTTTACTGAAATAATAAAGAAAGAGGGAAAAGGTGGATCGAACAGAGACTATGACAACCCCTAAAGGCCACTTCTCCTATTTTGTAGTGTGCTTCACTTGAACCTGTCGTATACGACCAACTATCATGACATATATCTCCAGATAAAAATCTAAGTTAAGTACCTTAGTTAAGTTATAACTTGTATGATTAGGGGCTATAAATTAATGTTAAAGGACTAGTGACTGATCGAATACTGAAATAAAAGAATGAATTCAAATAATGGAGTTTATTACAAAAGAATCAAATAAAATCTTACAAAAATAAATGTTACATTATCGGTATACAAAAATAAGTAAGTGAAGTTTGCAAAGAATTTTGAAGCATACATTTACCAAAAGACGTTAACAGGTGAAGAATATGTATTTAAAAAAGGATTTGGCTCGAATTATACAAATGAAAGTAGCTTTCCATAATTACAATAAAGTTCACGGTCATTACATTATTCTTAAACACTAAGTAAACAACGATCGTACTGGCCAACAGCAAATATTCGCGTAAAGGAATTCACGGCTGTTATTATAAAAACCGAATGCGAAAGCTAGCAAAATTAGAAATAAATAATAAATAAAATGGATACTTACGGTTTTGATGGTCTGGTCCATCGAATCCCTATCCATCTCAGGACTACTTGATGTCTTCTCTGATAAATGGCAACGTATCTCTCACATCTTACGTATTTTAAATGCTAATTAATAAAAATAATACTAACAAAGCTTAACCTGCCATTTGGCATCACGAGCACTATGGTCTGCGCCTATCCCACCGGGGCATCGCCATGTTCACCGAAGCCCTAAAGCCCTAACTCCTAATGAAATCAGCTCAGAAAAAGACATGGTAACACAAAGCTCTAAGGAAACTAAGGGAACAAAAACTCTAAGAAACAAAAAGCTCCACATATAAAAAAAAAAGCTTGTCAAAACAAGGCCGGCAGGTATTTATTACACTCGGTTGCGCCTTCTGGAACATTCGACGATTTACCAACTGGAAGGATCAACACTGACAATTCCAGACAGGCCCGACAGACATTCACTCTCTCCCTATCACACAGGGCACGTGCTAATCAGCGATGTTTGACGTCACGGGAGTGGGAACTGTCCTGGACTGGAACAACAGAAATTTGCTGTTCTGCACACTCCTGCCCGTGCGTCTGCCATACGACAGATGTTAATGTGGGACAGGGTAAGGGGGAGTGTTGAAAGAGGTGTGTTAGTGCCCTCCAGAAGGTCACCAAGCGTCGAAAATACCAGAAGGATCCATAGGGCACGACCACCGGGCGACATAGCCACATTCTTCACAACACCCCTCACCTGCCAATAACCTAACACAAGGTCACCGGCCTGTGCGCACTATCGGGACACTGCTACAAAGGAATCTACAAGCGCTGCAGTGACAACAACCTCTGCAGGCTTCCAGAAACAGTGAACCAAAAAAACTCAAACTGAGAGACTAACAAAACACTCTAGACCATCCAATCCCAACTGTCAAGAAGTGACTTCCCTAAGATCCGATCCCCTTTAAAATTGTACAAAAAATAACTTTACTACCTATTACGAGTATATATGCGAAGAAAAAACCAAAGTAAAGTAAATCCCAGAATTTTAGCATCATGACAATATATGTTATACCCATTTCAGACGCTCTTCAAGTGCATTGTAATGTACCGCAAAACACGATTCTTGTACAAAACTTTTCCCCATGTGCCCAATGTGCCAACATACGAAAAGAAAAAAGCACTTCGGACACGAATATCATTGTTAAAAACCATGCTGATTAAAACACTGCT
Organism: Medauroidea extradentata; assembly: GCA_003012365.1. Lineage (NCBI taxonomy): Eukaryota > Metazoa > Arthropoda > Insecta > Phasmatodea > Phasmatidae > Medauroidea > Medauroidea extradentata. The sequence continues at coordinate 29,070 of PNEQ01101592.1, read as the reverse complement.
TCGAAGCCTTCCATCATAGATAACACGTCTTTTAATATTGACGTACTTCAAAGTGTACTAACCTAATGTATTCGAAACTCAGATATAATCGTGCACTGAACTTAGATACGTAATTTTTACCAATAAAATTATATGGTGACCTCTTTAAACAGTCCCATAGTAACATAGATCGGTGTGAATTTTATGCATGCGCGTTCTGCGTTCGGATTGGTGTTTTGATGCGACACTTCATGAGGATTTAAAGGCGTCTATATTTCCGTCAAGTTTGAACCTCTAACACGCAATACCACTCAAAGAATCGCGGCGCACTAAGAAAGATTTTTGTATTTTACTTTTGAAATTTTAATTTACTTCATGGGAGAGAAATGTACCCTTATTTGATCTCGTAGCGTTGTGTGTAGTCGCGGTAGTCGTGTGATAAATACAGAGAGAGGATTTTTATTTGCGATACGCGATGGTAATCGCATTTCAGAGACAAAGCAGCACGCTTGGATTTAATGGTTAGACATTCCTGTTAAAGTTGACTCTTCATAAGCATTCTGAAGTATATGTGATAAAATTTATATATAATTCGTAATTGATTGCGTTCAGTAAACAACACCAAAATAATTTCTCAGCAACTGTGTCCATGCAGATTGCAGCTGTAATTTTCAATTGGGCGATTAATTTTTAAATTGATTACTTTTTAATGGATTATTTCCAAAGGAATCTCTTTCAAAGTGAAAGTGTTTTATTTATAGTTTATGGATGAATATTCACATATGACACTTTAAATTTGTTCAATTTGTAACAATATCTTACATATAGATCACTAGCTTACGCGACCTTTGTCTGCATGTTCTTTACTTTTGGAAACCATCTGCATCACTACTTTCTTGTCTGTCAACATTTCGGCAATATTTACAACTGCCATCATCAGGAAGCCTGTTGACAGCTGACTGCCGAAACTCCAAAATTCAAGAAAATATTGACACGGTCGAATCCAAAACATGCAATACCTAAAACGAAAATGCAAGCGATTTTTATGTGTAATATTTTAAAAGAATTTCTCGCGATTTGTTTTCCGTATAATGCTATTTCCTTGAAAGAGTCAGCTTTAAAAACTGTCGACTAAGATGTTACTGATTTCGACGTTGTGTTTCCATATAATTTCCGAGAATAAGTGTTTAGTTGACAGTAGGTTGCCGAAACTGGACTGATGAAATAGACTGCAACGAAGGACGAGCTCGCCCCCGCCGGGACTCGATCCCCCCCCTCCTTTTTCCCACGAGCCATGGATAGCTGTACTAACAATAATATGTTTTTTTCTTGCATATTATTTCTGAAAAAGCACGTTTTTGTTCTTAACGTGATATTCAACAGTAATCATTAAGCCCCACGGCAGTCAAATAACAGAACTGGTTGAATGTCACAACATGTACCTCGTCTAAAATATCAGCACTGTGTATTTTAGACTATCCATCGCTCTTTATGGGTAATCGACGTTTGCCAGTGGCGGACTTTAAATTCGCCCGCGTACCCCTCACCAACCCTATCTTCAAACAGCCTTTCATAATTAGAAGTTGAAAATTTCCTTTGCCGCCCGCTTCATCGGTCGATCGCGCAAGGGCTTGCTTGCATGAAGGCAGGGAAGGGGTGGAATGGAAACAATACCCCACCCTATCACCCTCCCTAACCAGCCTCTGCCTATCCTCTTTCAAGGCAAACACTACGATTCTCCGAGCAGACTTATTCCTCCCTAGGAGCCGAAAAGGATATTTCCTCTACTTTCCACCCCACCACCCAACCCCCGATTCATCAAACGAGAGAATATTCCTGAATCTAGGAGAGGGGTTATCAGGAGGGTGGAAATTTAGGGTAAGGGGTGAGGGGAAAGTTTTCTGCAGGCATTATCGAGGGCGCCAATTACCCGGGGAAAGTAAAGTGCTCTGAGTAATGGGGGAAGTTGAATGGCACCATTAACGAGTTTCCTTCCCCCTTCTGGAACGCTTGGAGGGGTGCGGGCGGTGTTTTGGGTTTCAACTGGGCAGGTGCCGTGACGTGTTGAGTTCGTGGTCTGGGCACGGGTAGGTTTTATTTTACGGTCCCCAATTCCAAAAAATAAACGTTTCCAAACGTATTTTACAACCGCCCATTTCGTTCCTCGGATGTTGAAAGTAGTGGATCTCGCTGCTGCCTTCACGGGGATGAAGTCGTAAAACACGTGCCGCAAAGCCGTACTTTATGTTTGCAGTTGTTATTGAAATCTTACATGTTTGTGGTTCGAGCATGATTTAATTGCCAACTTTCATGTATTATTAGAGCCCGGTAGATTTCGCGAAAAGATTTTTGCCCCACATTGTTTCAGTGTCTTACGTGTAAACCTGCACCTCAACTTCACGATTACTTGCAGAGTGTTTTTGTGCAGAGTCATTATTCATATGACTGTGCCAATCAGTACATGGTTAACTGTGACACATCACGTCTGTGATTTGCGGGTTTAACCTCCACACGCTGGGTGTTACGGCATCCAATCACTGACCACATAGCACAGCTGCAGGTGTGCACGTAAGACACTGAAACAAAATGCTGCAAAAATCTTTTCGCGAAAACTACCGGGTCCTATGTATTATTCATTCTAGGTCATTATTCTATAGGATAAACTGGCCGTATACAAGATGGCCAAGAGTAAGTGTTACATATTAATAGGGATGGTAGCTGTGCATGTTTGGAACATATTTAATTAAGGAACCCGTATCTGGAAGTGCATCCTTATACCTGAAAATGGCGCAGCAAATGGACAGGGGTAGTTAGGCAACCTGGCGGAGAAAGTGTCGTCGCATGTCAATAACGACACATGTGTATCTGTATTACCACTCAGGTTTATTGAGTAGTGTGTACCCTTAATATGTGCTGCTCAAAATGTCCTCCGCCACACCCGATACTTGCAGTGCAGCGCCGTGTAACATATGCAAGGTGCCTCGTGCAGTCACTGAGCGTCAAAGCTGGTAGTACGTAAGACACACCAATGAAGACCACGTGATTTTTTCACTGGCTTGTTGTCGCCAGGTTGCCTAACTACCACTGTTCATTTGTAGCGTCAATTTCGGGTATGAGAATTCGTTTCCGGACATGGGTTCCTTAATAAAATATGTTCCAAACATGCACATCTACCATCCCTATCAATTTGTAATACTTATTCTTGACCACCCTGTGTAATAATGTACTTTAATATCTTGATAAACAACTTTGTGGACTTAATAAAATTGCGAAAGAAATGCACACCGAATTCACTAGGCTACCAACATAGAGTAGGCATGTGTAGTTTCAGCGATAATTTACCAATTTATCGAAAACAGTTCACAATCAAATGTTTAACATATTTCTGTTAACGGCGTTTCAAGCCTCAGCATCACGAAACAGGGTAAGATTACCCTTTACTCACTTAAAATAGGTTATGTATATTTTCTAGTCATAACGCTTTATAAAATTGTGCGTCTACTTTATCAAGCAAGTGTGGATTTGTGTGGGTTTAGATGTTGGGAAATTGTACATTTTATTTTATCACCAACCAATTTCCCAGTGAACGAATTCGACAGTTATTGAATTAATGTTTACATGAAAACGAAACTATAAAGGAATACTACAAAGAGGATTTTTGGTTAATTATAATGTGCAAATAAACAAAGTATTCTACAAAAATGCTGCTATATAATTATTCAGTCTAGTTTAAAGCCACTAGAATTTATGAAAATTGTATTGAAGGTGTAGTGTTTTTATTTATTTAAGTCTTTAGAAAACTTGTTATCCTGGAGATCGAGGATTACCCACAATACCACCCCCTGCCCGAAGGAGTAAAACTGCAAACAGTATTTAAATATTCGGTTTTATTTATTTATTTTGCGTAAGTTGTTTCTAGGAGTTCAGAGAAAATTTAGTTTCTTTTTAGTTATTCTCATGCCAATTTTCGTGTTTCCTATCCTTAAAGTATTTAGTTGTGAGTTGCCAGAAACAAAGCATTTAAAACCCGATGTTATGCTAATCGTAACAGATGACAAGTTACGAATGATACATTAGCGAACTCTGTGTGCTTCAAAGTACAGCAGTATATATTCTTTGTTGATGTCATGACTTGGAAATCGGTTCCCTATTAGCATACTAACCATTAGAAAAGTATATCTAAACCAGGTAAATTTGTCCACATATGACATCAGGAACTTCCTGTATTGTATTCCGTTTCTTTTCAGTTGTCAAAACAATTTAGTTTTATTTTTTTATTTGACCGTTTCTGTTTTTATATATTTTATTCTGTTTTCTTCGTAATTTTTTTAATATGAGCTTATCCCATGTGGGATTAAGTTGTACTTTGATGTATATGTAGGTTAAACGGGAACTAATATTGTCTTATTTTTGTTTGTTTTGTCTCATCTGGCATTCTGGGATGAATACAATCTCGTACGTCTACGATTCTACTTGAAATGATTCAATCCTATTGTAAGAATATTTCAAAGAATGTTACAATTGTAAACGAGGGCAGGGGCTAGAAACTCAATCGGCGATGGCCTGTGTAAAATAACCATCCCGGCATTCGACTGGAGCGATTTCGAGAAACCATGCAGAAAACAAATAAAATATGAGTGGAATCGATAGTAGAATCATGGTTTTCGGGAACGCGAGTCGAATTTGTAACCGTTGTGGTACCTCGCTTGATTTAGGGGACTTGTAGTATGCTTGATGTGCATACAAACGTTCTTAACCATATCAGCATTTTAAATTAAAAATTCTGCCCAGTTAAAAAAACGTCCCATTGGTTGTGTAAACTTAAGCGCCGGGCATAACACAACAAGCAGTTCCAGCAGCGAATGGAACGAATGTCACTGGGCGTCGTTATGTTTACTTAATCAGAAAGAACAATCACTGAAGTGGTACCTAGAAAATGCGCTGTGTATAATTGAGAGTTCCGAAGCGTCTCCGTGTTTACGTAACGCAAAAAAAAAACCTTCTATTTACGCAGCAACATCACAAAATGTTATTTTACGCGTGTGTAAACTCAGAATTGGTCTCGTGTTTGCTCAGAGAAACAAAACAAACATTGTTGAAGTGGTAGTTTTTTATTTCTGTTGTCATGTGAACGTTGCGTGTGTATGTTTCAAGCATTCTGGGCTTTCAACAGCTTTGTAGAAGTCGCGTGAACTAAATCAACAAGCATACCATGTATCTGTTTTGTTAAGGTAAAGTAAAATTGAATTAATGGGGGTTTTAAAAGTAAAATTTAAATAACATCCCTATTTTCACATAAAGTACTTTCAAATATATTGTATCGTCAAAGTCACTCCTTCAAAATTTTGCAATTTTTTTATTTCCGTTTAATTTCACAATACCAGATGTCTGTGCTATGGATGTATTTTTACTTAATTTTTGATACAATCTACTGATGGCAAGAAAGTTGTGTACACCGGAAATAGTTTGCGTCTGAAAAAAGAAAATTGTTTATGATTAACTTTATCCAAACACTTTAGCTCCGAGTGAAGTGACGTAACAATGACTTACTGTACTTACGTTCGTAAGAACATGGAATCGATCTCGATTTTGTAGCGTCATTGTTTTCTTCACTCATTATAGACGAGGGCCAGTGGTACTTTACTATTCAGGATGTGATGAACGCGGCCGGTTGTCATCCAATTTTCTGTCTGTTTAAAACATTCGTTCGTTTTAACTACCATATCGACCAGGAATTAATCACCACCCACCATACAAAAATTTCAACGGTTTATTCTCAGCATAGCACTATTAATAGTTTTAAAAGTTTGTTGCAATAGGAATTTACAATTAGAATTTATTGGTTTGTGGACGTACGTCATTGATCATCTTTTGTTGATCGAACTTTTATTGAAAGACAAAGGGACAAAAAAACTGACGGAATTCCTCTGGGATTGTTTTTCTTAGGTATTCTGTGCTTATTTTTATTTATTTTTTTTTTTTTTGTGTTTTGTCACTTTATCTTTCAATTCACAAAACACGAGCAATGGCGTATGTCCACAAACCAATAAATTCTAATTTCATAGAAATGTTACACAGATACTTTTAAAGTATCATGGTTCTAGGTATACTTTTCAGGTCGGTTTAACCAAGCGTATTTCCTCCCCTTCACAAACTCCTACATCTGACTTAAGGCTGAAATACAACAAAGATAATCGGTAATGCAGTACTAAAAACAAGAGGTAACCTGCATGTACTTCAGTCCGACTAGCTGCCATCGTACGCTGAAATAAGTTTTTGTATCAAAAAAAGTTGGATCAAGTTAAAAGCTTGCTTAATACCAGTATTGTGCAAAAGGTTTGGCCAACCAGGAGTTCTGAAAACGGTTCTATGTTGTAGCAACAATGACAAACAAATTTTCTACATATTCACTACATTTAATTACATTTTGATATCGGGCAAAGATCAAAGGGCAAAGAATAAACTTGAAATAGAAAACGATTTAGTTCATTCTGTACCGTATACGATCAGAATTTTAAGTACTGAAATTATTTCAACAATTTTAGCTGTAAAACATTCTTCTTACAAAATAGGAAGCAAATAAAGTTCGTCCTAGAATTTCTAGGTAAATGGTGTTTGATGTTTGCTGGGATCACTAAACAGCAGCGTTTAGTAAATACTTTAGAATTAACGATTCGCTGCTTAGTCATTGAAGAGAGATATCTTGTTTAAGCAGCATACCTAAAATTATCCGAGGTTTATTTTTTTTTAGGAGGCAATTGCAGGAGGACAAATCTGACACTGTTACACGAATCAACTGGAGACAAACAGAATTTATCTGTCAATTTCAGAGAAAATAATATACATGTTGACCGAGGGAAGGGAACTTTATAGAAGAAAATGAGAGGGTTTGATCGAGGGGTATGAATATGTCCCGAGAGGTTCCATCTAAAGTTACCGAGGATTTCCCACGGTGGTCCAGGCTCCAGACGTCATGTGCACATCCCCAGAGGTTGAAGAAGGGAGTTGGTCGTTTACCTTCCACCATTCCGAACGCCCCTCTGCACGGGAAATTGAAAACAAAACACAATCTTAACTGGATAATGTGTCAGCTTTATGGCCTTCCTGTGGCCTTACACACACAGCCTCCTTCACCTTCCATCTCTGTCTCCTTTCTACGTCTTCGGGTAAGTCGGCTTCTTTCACACATAAATCAGACTTTGGCCTGCGGGTTTTCTCTGGCAACTCTCGTTTCTCCCGCCTCTCTCATTTCGTCGCTGCTCCACTCTCGCCTCATCCTCACCTCATACATTCAACAGGTCAGACAGGCGACAGGCATGTCTCGCTAGTCAAGCAGTTGGCTCAACCTTCATCCCGTACATCTTTCATACACACGTATTGATTTTCGTTAACTTATCCTTTGGGTTTGCTAGAGGTACGTATCTGATCAATAGTACACGCTGTAAAATAATGTTTGTACTTTAACAAAGTAAATCTTTGAGAACCCAGCTGCCAAAGAAATTCCTTGTAAAACTACAATTGTTGTCCTTGTAATAAAATACAAAGTATATGTTTGTAAAATTACAAGGACAAGCCTTGTATCTGCACTTTCAATAAGGAAAATAATAAATGAATTTGAATGTTCATTGTAATTCATAAATAACACTGAACTTATTTATCAAATAACTCTTGAATAAAGGACATATGCATTAAATAAGTTTGAAAAAAAATATATATACATATACACACACACACACACATATATATATATATACACATAAAATTCTCGTGTCACAGTGTTTGTTTCCATACTCCTCCGAAACGGCTTAACCGATTTCAATTAAATTTTGATACACATTCCGTAGGTCTGCGGATAGGTTTTTATCTAATTTTTTAACTCCTAAGTGCTATTGTTTAGGAAATATTTTTCATTTACTTATGTGACAAAACAACGTTTGTCGGGGCAGCTAGTATGTGTGTGTGTGTGTGTGTGTGTGTGTGTGTGTGTGTGTATATATATATATATATATATATATATATATATATACACACATATATATACACACATATATATACACATATACACACACATATATATATGTGCTAAGTTTCGAACCACTCTCCACATGACTAGAATCTATGCGTTTTACCACTAGACCACTGTGACTTCTCTACCACTTAGTCATTATTTATTCGTATACATTCAATATAGGCTACAGTTCAGTAATAATTCTTTCATTTAAAGCACGCAATCAATATAAACATTCACTTTATTCTTTACATAAGTAATTTCCAGCAAACTTACGATTTTTGAAGGCTACGATTGTTTTCTATTATTTTTTTTCAAACGAAATCCTTTTAACATTATAAACTAATAAGGTTACAAGGAAATTTTTTTAACATTTACAAAATTTTGTACAACTACGAAGAAGTGCCTTTGTTTTTTAACAAAATAATTTACAATGAAGGAACTGTCGGTATTGGTACCAAGAATTCCTTTGTAGTATTACAAAGTTTACCTTTGTAATTTCATAAAATATAATGAGTATACAAAGAAAATCTTTGAACTTTTACAAGGATTTGTAAAAGTACGAAGAAAATCCTTGTAAATTTTACAAAATATTTTAGAGTGTATATCATTCCACACTTTGAAGAGAAATCTTTTTTGTGGGCTTCATACACAATGACAAGACAGCTGAATAACAAATTCAGCAAATATAGAAATAAATATGCGACAAAGAATATGCCTCAAGGCAAGTAAGAGCAGGAACATTGGGTTAGGAAGGCAGATTTTGTTCAGTAATCGGTAAGTGCTTTGCGTCTGAAAAGGACTTTCAGTTTTCTCCCTTCAGTTTTTTCTTTAATTAACTAGCATGAGTTCAACGAAAGACAATGGTTGCTATATTTTGAATGTGGACTAACAAACATAAAATAATTGTTGCTATTGGATTTTACCTGGATAACAAACACTCAAGAAATATATTGATACCGAGATTTCAGTAGATATGATGATAACGTTTAGAAAACCAAACGTCCCATTAAATAGTAGGATACATACAGCCCGCTGGGTTTGTGAAATTGTAGCCTTGCATTCTTTGTGTAATAATTGCACTTGCATTACAAATTAAAGAAATGTTTACGTATTCCTTCAATATGAGGTCCTAGCTACGGATAGGCCAGTCGTGCTAATAATTATTGTAAATGTAGGTACGAAAATCTGACGGTGCTCTAAGTCATCGTAGGTAAATAATAGTTTATAGAACGTCTACGTGTCATTTCAATGTTTGTGCCTAGAAATATGAAGAAAACTTACAACACAAATGTATGCAATTTTCCTATACATGGTATGAAGATGGAGAGAGTATTACCTGCTGCGCTTAATCAAACATTCTAAGTTAACGTTTTACGAGAAATTTAATATTGTAATGAAGAATTATTTTTCTTGGTAATAAAACAACCACATAAATGTTCTGCCATATTTCTAAAGAAGCATATTTAAATAGATGGATAAAACAATATTTTACAATGTATATTGTTATTTAATTTGAATCTAAAAGCTATTCGATTTTCTCAATTATCCATTAATTTTATTTATAAAACTGTAAATAATCTAAATAGGGAAGTTTGGTTAAACTATATACGTTTTGTTAATAATAAAATATTTAAAAATATTTTAGAACATGTCCGTAAAAATATTAATTGCGTGTTATAAATTATATGTCTATTCCAAATAAACACAATAATATTTTACTATAGAGTTAAAGTTTTGGGTATTATAGAGTCTGTTTCGTGTATGAAGCGATATGCGTTGATCATACTACAAAACTTTCAATATTGCGAATATTTATTTTTGCTTAGTTCCTCATAAGAAGATTTGCAATAAATTCCTCTTTCCACGTACAGCCAACGGCTTATAATCATGTATGAGACAGTGTAACACGATGATTTCAAAACATACTTTTGAAGAATTCAGTAGTACAATCTTTCCGATAGTCTCGTCTTGTTTGAAAAGTATGACATTTTTAAATTAAGCCTACAAAAATTGTATGCCATATCTGTCTTGCGCAAATGTCATTCACGAAGACTGCCTGGAAAACGAAACTGGGGAATTAAAACGTACGCAGTTCTAATGTATGAAGAAGAGAATGTGAGATAACAGAGCGACGAATTCTGAAAATTAGTACGGATGCGTGCTACATTTCCCAAGAGAAAATTTCTACGGCCAAAATTAAGGCACTTTATTCCAGCTCATTACCATAACTGCGTGCATGTTACTCCTTTTTATTTTATTTTTTGTAGAGGATGTGGAGATGGTGGAAAGCGATGAAAAACAAGGGGTGTGCGTGTTTGCGAGTAGCTTCCGGAAAGCGAAGCCGGCATATTAGCTGATGCGATGGTGGGTGAATGAGTCGACGAATAAGGGAGAATGGAAAGGAGGATCGTGTTGGTTGGAGCTCGCTTCAATTGTTGACCAGTCATCAAGGGAGACATAATTTCCGAAGCTAAAAGGCAATGGGAATAAATCCACCCTTCTTACTTTTCCCCGGACCCCATTCTAGAAACCTCTCCCATCCTCGAGTTAGCCCTTCTCCCTTCTGAAACACACTTCCATGGCTGTAGTCCGTGGCAACGCTGGAGAGTGTGGCCTGTTTAAAGGTGGGGAGGGTTGGTAGGGGGTGGTTTTTGACCCCTGGCATACGGCCAGATGAGAGCTGGCGTACTCCTTTCCCGTCCCCATTCGCCACCCTTACCCTACCGTCTATTGTACCCCGGGGCAATGAATGGTGTGAGACTACATTAGGTGTTTGCTACGTTTCGTACAGTCTTGTCTTATAACAAGTCGAAGATAATTTCACTTCTCTTGTGATCAAAACACCCAGCTGGTTTCTACTATCATTTAATACGTTTTTTCACCTGTATTTTTTGCATTGTTTTATAGCTTTAAACACAAAGATATTTTCTGTGAGTTTATCACATTAACACAATTTTATTTAGCTCGTTTTGCGTAATTTATTCGTCAACAACCACTATTTCAAAAGCAACTAAGGCAGCCTACGTAGAAGTGACGTTCCTCCACTAGTCTTCATTAGTTTGATAAATTTTAAATTCTTCATTTGATATACATAAATTGATGTTGGTATGTATGTAATATAACTTTATTTATTTAATATTTAAATGTTTTCTGTCGAATCCTTGTAGGTCAAAATGATCTTGGGACGCAGAAATTTTCAGGTACAAAACATATCAAAATAGTATTAATGTTACAACATAAATTAAAGAGAATTATTTATCTATAAAACATTATTATGACACATAACGCGAATTTGACTGAAGCAACAAACTGAATAACTTCTGTAGAAACGACAAATAGGAAGTATATAAAATAATAATCACGTATCAAAATACAAAGTAAAAGTTAACTGTTAATGAAATCTTCAAATAAATAGAAGTTACAAACTTTAAAGTACTTTTTAACTTTTGAAATTAATTTTGGTCATTTTCCTTTTTGTTTAGGTAATTTATTGTAAACTTTAATTACTGCATAGTTGGAATCATTTTGGAATTTAGTTATTTGCGTGGATATTGATAAACATGCTGGCCTTTATGTTATGAGAACGTTTCTCTTTGTTTGTTTTAATAATAAATCCTTTGTTTTTCAAGACAGATTTAATTGCAGGTAATATAAATTCACAGGCCAAGGCAAAATTCTTAGCATATATGTGCGATCGGTAAACTCTACGCCGCTTGACATATAACCACGAAACATTGCATATGTATTTTTTTTCATGGAGAAGGTATCCATTTTAATCTAACTCGTAATCTCGACATTAGGTCGTACCATAGCGCATCAAATTCAATGCCATTCAATCGACCGCCATGAAAATTGGTATACATAGACATTTGAACACGGAGAATGTTTTAGGGATATTTATTTTGCTAGACGGCGCTGCAGAGCATCAACTTCTCTTCCTAGCTCCCACTTATGGCGTACAAGGCACATGTGGAGGGGAAGGTTTGCAGTGGGACCAACATACATTTTTATACATACACTGGCTGGATAATGCCTATCGCGTTCCGCTAGTTATACGAAACACGAATGAAATAATTGAGAGTGAAAGTTAATGTACTAAGGTACAGTATTATTTTACGTATAATGATTTTCTTTGCAAAACACAGGTACTAAAAGTATGCAAACATGTACGTACATTCAAATTTATACGTGAAATCACAAAGGTATCATTATTTATCTTAATGTATGTACTTTCTCTCTCTCTCTCTCTATATATATATATATATATAATTTTATTTGTATCGTTTAAATAGTTTTTCTTCGGGTAAGTAACGAAAATAGTAGAATCGCTACTTTGACATGCGCGTGTACAATAACTATTGAACCTAAAAATATTTTAATTGTGGGTAATTACTATTAATTTAATGTGTAAGAGTGTAGCAATGATTGATACAATTATAGAAATACAAAATTTTTGTTGCAGAGCAGTTTTATTATACTTCAAGTGTATGTTTATAACCTGTGTATAGGTCATTCGGAATAAAGTGAGCACTGAAGATTTAACCTTTGAAAAAAATCACTAGCCGTTACTGCATATAAGCCAACATTAACAACAGTTAAATTTTTGTTTGTATGGTTGGTAGCGAATAACTGCATGTAGTCCCGTGTATTTTCTTATTTGAATACAGCATTAATGAAACAACATCAATTGCAAACGACCTCTCTGTATTTAATATACTTTAAAATATTTATTTAAGTTCTTACTGACATACCTACTGACTGTATAGTTTTATTTCATTAGCGGCAGCACAAAGCGACGCAACCGAGTCGATTATCGTTGGCAGACGCCGCTAACTCTTCGCGCCACAGAGGTAGTTTAAAATTTCACCGACAGATGGCACCAGAGTTAGGTTTTCACCGCTTGGAAGCGAATTGCGTCAATTTGTTTGTCCGTTATGTAATGAATATCGGTTTCTGATAAACACATATAAAAGTATTATAAGTGACTGTTCATGACTATCATTGATAAATTATGTGACGTCATTAGTAATGTAAGTTATGTTTTATGATCGCCAGACTGAGTATCTGGAAATATAAACAGCATTTTCCCCCTGTTTCAAAGATTAAGAAAATACGTTATCTATTGTTTCTCTTTACGTGCGTCGTCGTCGTTCACTACAGTGTGTTGAACGGAACTTGAATTCTTGAGTTGCGTGTGTCGTGTGTGTTTTTAGTGGCGGTTTTAATTTAAAAGTTATAGAATATACTGTGCATGCATTTACTAGATTCGTAACGTTAATAGCTCCGATAGAGTAGACGCAGAGAAACCGGTGTTATAAGACGTTTACTCGCAGGTATTTATAACTAGGATTACTAATGAGTATAGCATATATTTAACCCCGTGCATTTAATGAGTACATATTGTAGCTAAAATTTATCGGAGCAGTGTAACGTAAATGTAAACATTGTACAAGACTATGTAAATAAAAGCACGTGGCAATGTTGATGTTTGCATGTAGCGGAAAGATATAAACTGGCAGAAAATAGAAATTAATCAGGGCTTTTTAGAGTGCTCACTTTATTCCGAATCACCTATACGAGTCCAATTTCCTGCTTTATAGTGCATTTAAGCTAACACAATTTATACTTTTTTCGTTTATTTAAAACGCATAAGCATTTAAATACACGAGGGGGTTAATACAAAAAATAATATTTAGTCTGACGCTTCATATTAAAGTATTATATGGCAATGTACACTGTAATCCTGGTCTAAGTTTATGTTACATTCACTGAAGGTAAATTCCTTTCCGAAGAACTTTGAACGTTTGGAATTTTAACTGTTTCTTTATTTTTTTTATTTTGCACCGGAAAAATACCACTGTTTTAGTTGCCATAATTGAATTATAATACTGAAAAAATTCCTGTTCGGTTATCGCTGCTGTCTGGATTATTCCGACAACAGCCAATTAAGTAGGAATAAAAATATGTTATGTGAAAGAAAATTATTTTTTCGTATTCTTCGAAACAAATTGTTGTAGGAACAATCTACATCTGTACATCTGTAAAGACAACCAACCAGGAATATTGTCACTATTTTAAAATTGTAGCAGTTACAACAGTACTATTATTTCAGTGGCTGAGTATTGGATAAACATACGGTCATGCGAATTACTGGTTTATATCAGGCAAGAAGCTAGTAACTAGGTCCAACTTAAGTACGTCAACCAAACAAGACTACTCCAGATGCATATACTGGAGTGCTGTTAACAAGAGGAGTAAATTATAATTTAAAAATCATATAAACCATTAGTGAGAGCGACGAAACTTGGATTCAATATAAAAAAGTATTTTATTTAGATTGCATTATACTTCGTTAAAAGGTAAACACATTTGTAATGGCAATCATGTTAGTTGCTATCCTGAAAATATATTACTATGGATAGTCTCCAGACAGTATAGATATATGTAGCCAATTGTTTTTGTAACCGGCGATACGTCTTGGTATTGGTAAGAAGTGGTGACATAGAAACATTTAGTTGATTATATTGCACTCCAACCTTTCAACGTAAACTAACACATGAAAAGCATTGCACTCGTATTAGCAACGTCGTAGGCTTCAGTTGATTGAGAAACATTAACTCCGTAAAATTTGTAAATGACTTTTCTATGTTTCAGCGAAATTCTTTAACACGTTTTTTGTTTATCTACCTACAACCGCTACAGCTGATTGGTTCTTTCGTTGCTTATGTTTTTTTTTTTTTTTTTCAGACATATACAATACAGTTTCAAGAACTTATAAGCTGTGTCTTAAATACATTTTCATTTATCCACTACGAAATATGTGTAAATAAATAGTTGTATGTGCTTGTGAACCTTCAGCGCTATTTTCGTAAAGTTTTTTACACGTGAGTGTGCTTACAATAGATTCAATAGTTACTAGGGTTTCTTTTGTTAGCACACTCATATGTAAAAAACTTATAATAGTGCTGAAAGTTTATAAACACATACGATTTTCTATTTACATATATTTCGTAGATTACATAGCCTAGAATACCAACATGAAGATAAAACCAAAGTTTACTGTGAACACGCGTGCTGTTTGCTTAACGGCTATCGATTGAAAATCCGTTACAGAAAAGTTTTCTTGTAACCGTAACTATTTAGGCCACCAGACTACAAAAAAGAACGCAGAATTGTTCTTCTTTAAAAATGGTTTGAAACAAGTTAAAAATACTGGTGATATGTTTCTTGTACTGAGCCACTTTTTGTGGTGGTATTTTCTTTTACTTTTACGCTTCAGAGTGAGTTTTAAACAGGTAGTTTAGTTGACTGTGAGAAAACATTTATGTAAATTACTTTTAAGAAGAAACTACAAAAATCTAACAGTTATTCTGATTGACCTCTTACCGTATAAAGTGATGCATTTTATTGACCTTATAAAATCAGGTCAACAATATAAAACATAATCAAGCCTCAGTTCCGATGGTAAGTTGTTACAAAATCACCTTCAGATTAATTGTAGAAAGCCTGACGGCAGTAAGTAGAAACGTCCTACTGATCAGAGTGTGGATACATATCCACAAGCATTGCTCAATAGCATTAGACACTGGGGAGGTTCCCAGCATGGGATCGGCCTTATGGCTCAACCAATCAGAAAACAGATCTCCCCCGCCACAATTTTATCTGTGATATTACAGATAAAAGATTGTTTGATATTTTGTCCAACCTTTTTAGCATAAAAATGTTTAAAACTTGTGCAATATGAAGGTTAACAACATAATGCTAGGTAATTTATCTCGCGGCCTTTTCATACAAATCCAAGTTGATTTAAGGTTACATAAATTATTATTTTTTGAAGTGTACATAAGAACAATACTCCAGTTATTTAAGCAAAAATATATATTTATTCTACAAAGGATTTAATCAAGCAGTAAGAACACTTCAGAAAAGGATTTTTGGATACCATCAGAAAATCACTGTCCTCGACATTTTCTCAGTCACATTTAATAACTAAAATCAGCTGCATAGCGCAGTTTCATCAAAAAACAATAATCAATTAGAAGTCAAATAATCAGAAGACGTTCCAATGAACTTTGTTACAGATATTATAAAATTGTAAAATTAGAGACACTGCTTCAAGCACAACTTCCACTGACAGCAAGGTCATTACACAGAGGGCATAGGTCTCCTAAAAGGAAGAAATCAGGAATGAACTAGCCATGGTCAGTAATATGTTACCAAGTCACAATTTATCTGAAATTGTATTCAAAAAACATGTGAGCCTGAGATTATAATAACACTACTGGAAATCAATCCCAAATTTCTCTAATATGCGAGTCATGTGACTTATTACAGCACCGGGGGGCCATTATGTAACTTTTCGGTATTTTATACGAACTATGCAAAGAATGTGACAGTTAGTAGGTAACTAGCTTTACGAAGGGAATTCGTATTCTGTTACTAAATATGGCACCATGATTGTCTTTCAAAGGTCTTGTGACTCTTTTTATTTAAAGATCGGGTCTAGGGGTGTTGTTACGAGGAAAAGGTCATGAAAATGGTCGACATGTTTAAGCTGTGTTATACAGCTAGCCTCGTTGGAGAACAAATACGATTGAAGGAAACAGAAATACAATATTTAATTTTCCCTTAAATAATATAATACATTTAGTAAATTATAGCTCCGTATATATTAACTTTGACACCGACGCAAACGACAAATTCAATACAACATGCGTGCTGCTATCTCTTGGCCGGAGATACTAATATAATACCAGAGCTGGGATCTCTTGCTAGCGCAGCACACTATCTTTCTACGAGAGACGAGTTGATGTTATAACTTTTAAAATTGTAATTATAAAGAAGAACAAATAGGCTTTTTGACATTTAAAACTGTTCTTAAGTAATTACTAGTTCAAAACACGCTGTAAATTATGAGGAAATATGATTTAGTAAGATGTATGAAGGTTTTCAGAACACTTCCTACAGTGTTGCCAAGTATGTGTGTGTGTATATATATACATATATCTGGTAAAGAGGTGTTAGAGAATATGGTACAAAGACAGTCTCTAGCACGGTCGTAGAAGAACAGGTCTGGACACTCGCCTATCTAACAATGTATTTTGCTTGACCCCCTTGTTGTTTGGCTGTAGTTCGTCAAGTTACCGAGAATGTCGTACTTTTTGGCGCTGTTTTCCGGGCGGTCGAACTCAAACTCCGTCCACTTTTTTTTACTGTTAAATTTATAAAGAAAATAAAGATTGCTGGAGCCTTTTGTTATATTTGTAAGCGAAGAAAGTATTTCATAAATTGATAAAAAATACGTTTTGATAAATTGTTTATCTTAGCTGAAAGGAAGTGGGCGGAGTTTAGTCCGACCGCCGTAACATCAGCGCCAATAAAACACAATATTCTCGGTAACTAGGTGAACTACAGCCATACAACAAGGGGGTCAAATATCCAGGCGAGTGTCCAGACCTGTTCTTCTACGACCATGGTCTCTAGTGACTATCTTAATCACTGTCAATCGCGGAAGATGTGACGTGTCACATGGTCGCCACACAGTTAACTATGTTGATAAGCGTAAGTGGTACTCAACTGTCACAAATATCATATGTGATCAGATTTATGTCTTGCGTCCACTCTTTCTTCTCGTCATCACATCAGAATGACGATTAAATAACTTTCAGCAAGCCTTCATCATTGTACCAGTTTTTATATAGAAAAGCATAAATATAGATAGGCCCTATTGTGTTATCATAGAAACTAGAGAGCAGCTGCATGGATAGCGTTGGGGCCTCCTACCCTGCCAATGCTCTAGTTACCCCTTGCACGAGAAGGGAGGGAAGTCGGCCGGTAGGTTTAAAATGTAAATGTATAGTAGTTAGTTTTGAATTAATATATAAGGAATTTCAACACTAGAGAGTAACATTTAGTGCAATTGTCTGTACGTATCAGAAAGAAACAATATCATTGTATTATTAATAAGACACTGGCAAGGAGTTGTTGTCCTCGAGGAGCGGGGCCATCGGTCGAAAGCTGGCTCCTGATTGGCACAATTGAATCAAAGCCTGCAAAAAAACAAGCGGCGGGGATTTCGGCGCCAGCCAGGAGTCAAGCGACCGAGCGGTAACGGTTTTAAGACAGACGTCGGTGAGCCGCGAAGACGGCAGGGCGGAGTGCCCCCGTCGGGCGTCGAGTTAGGTGTCGAGACGCCTGAGTGTAGAAGAACAGACGATGGCTCACCGGGGTGTTGCCGCCGGACGTCGTCAGTTCAGGAGTCGAGACGCAGGAAAGCTGGGAAGAACGGCGGGCCGGAGTGCCATCTTCAGGACACCGTTATGTAGAGATTTCGTCAAGCCACGGAGTAACATTGGCGTCGCCGTTTTAGGCGTCGGGACGCCGTTGAGTAGAAATCTCTTCGAGTTGCGAAGTACGGCAGGCCGGGACGCCTACGGGCATTGTTTTGAAAAATATTGAAAGACGCTGCAGGTCGTTAACCAGATAGCTGACGGCTCCTCCACCCACGCGACTTTCGACGTTGAAAAATCCTTAAGAGTCGTACCGAAGTAGCTGGTACAGTAACGGTCCGTCAGGAGAGGACAGCAACGACGTGCAATCTGGGAAAATAATCACTGTGTTATGCATTACCGCACCCATTACCAGAACATTAATTAATTAATCAGTATAGGCTGTTCACAATAAACTGAGCACTCAGCAGAAAATGTAATTAATTAAAAATATGTTTTATTGGGCCAGTATATGTTAACTTTTAAGACTGTTGAAACTTTTACACTGATTTTCAGTTACATGGAAGTATTTATATTAAAAATAGTAAAGATAACTGCAGAACGGCTCAAAGAAAACTTTATACAGTGTTCACTTTATTGTGAACGGCCTATAATAATTTTTATTCAAAATAGCTACGCGTTCCAAAGACAGTCACAGGTGACGATATTTACCAGAGCTGAAGTTAGAGAATATACCACCAGTTTACTAAGTATAGTTCCAGAAAGCAGACTCCTTAACAAATAATAAAAAAATATCCATTTAGTTAACAACCACCGCTGAAGGAGAAAGTGGTGTCGCCGTTTAGAACGTGTTTTTCATCTTAATTATTGTTCCAGTTCAATTACCTAGCGTGGTGGAGAAGTCAGTGGTAAGACACTCGCCTTGTGTTCGTGAGGACCCGTGTTCTATCCTCGGCACCTACCCTCCTAACTTCGGTTATCCAGGGTTTTCGTAAATCACTCCAGGCGTGTACTGGAACGGTTCCTAAATACAGATCTTCCCCGATTTCTTTGCTCTGTCCCTTGCAAGATCTTGTGATGTTAGAGGGCACATAAAAGTTACCAAATAAGAATCAATTTCGGAAATTTAACTTTATTAAATCAGAAATACGTTGCGATAGAATATATAACGTCACAAGAAATTGAACGGTGGTCTTGTTACGGCATCTGAAACCATCTAAAGCAGTCATTCCATAAGTACCAAACTTTTCATAAAGCACATGTTTTTTCTCTGTTATTTAACAAACCGTTATTTTAATAATAAAATTTTAAAAATCTTCATTCCTAAAAATTTGCGAAATTTAACTGTTAGCGGTTTTCCAGCTTCAAAAAATATTGTTTCATTTAGTAACGATTATTTTACCACACAAAGGGAATACCAGTATTTTTTGTTTGTTTGTATCTGGGCGTGGTGAGACATCATAGGCTTAATATTTGCGACTTTATGCCATCTCATGGCGGTTCCATTCTCCAGGCCTGTGGTCATCATCTTCCCCTCTTCATTCACTCCTCCCCCCTCCCTCACACACACACATACATGCGAAGGGGGGAGGGGAGGCGGTGCCTGAAAAAACACAGATAACGTGCCTCGGCTCCTGGTTTATCGACAAAGCCTCCCCCCTTTCCCTAACCCCCTGGAGGTCGGCTTGTCACCCTTTTCACCCCACACCAACCCCTCTCATCCCTTACCACACGCCCTGTTGACTGTGGGGCTAGTGCACGCAGCAGATAACGTACCAACCTCCCCCTCTCCTCTTTACCACCGCTGGGAATCTGACGGTAGTCTCTGGGATTCCCCAGGGACCAAATGCTGTGGGTAGTCTGGATGTCCCCTGCAAAGACAGACACATTTGTTCATCATTGCTGAGGCAGTCGCTTGGAGTCCTGAAACAGACAATTTTATCTAAGTAGCTGTAGTATCCGGCGTTGTCCAAGTAACAATGCACCACAGGTTTAATCGAACACAGACTCTTTAAAATATATAAATTATAAAACTATTATAAGTCAGTATACTTTCGGGATGTATTTTAATTAGTTAAAGTAAAATAACTCATTAATTTTATGCATTATATTAAGTAAATCCTTCTTTCGCGAAGGCGGGACAATATGCCCATTATTCCAGTTAGAATAAAATGGTTTTGTATTAGTTATAACTAACCAATATTATAAAATAGTAATTTTAAGAATATATTATATTTTCCAATTCCAACCTTAAATATATGTATTTCAACTTGGTTATAAAGTAGACACGATTGGGGCCATTTTTGCATTTACGATAGTAGAAAATTAAAAATAAACTGTTTATTTAATTAATATATCATTAAAAGTGCATTGCTCGAAATTTGTTTCTTATGAATAACGTGTCTTAATGTTATCCTTCTATATCTGTAAAATTTATACGAACATAACTGACACAGAAATTAAATAGTTTATAGCGAAAGAAAAATTGCTTACTTACAAGGATACATTCATGACTATATAATGAGAACATTTAGAATGTTTGTCTTCAATATTGTCAACCTAGTCTAAAATCAGCATATAAAAAGCAGAACGTGCATCTGCGTGGCCGTGCACATTGTTCTAGCGATTATGTATTCCGTTGCTTCAACAATAATAGTTCTTTACTGCATACACAGAACATTAATTTCGATTTTTACGTGTCCTTGCACGTAACACGCAATCTTTATTTTTCATTTGCGTAAAATATATTTCTTTAATTATTAAAAGTTAAGCAGTGTATGTTATGAATTTAAAGATTTTTATTGTTTTCTTTCTGTCCAGTATTCTTAAAATGCCCTGTTTCACATGCCATTTGGAATTAATTTAATTCTCACTCAAAACTTTATGTGACTACGTGCGCTTTTTGCCTTTACACTGCATAGTAAAATGCTAAGTCATAATTTTGACATTTATAACATTATATTTCTGGTCAATCAAATAAATTCAAATAGAGAATGAAGCTTGCCGCCTTGGTGCCATATATTTCTTCACAATTACAGTTTCTGAGATTTGATGTTCAAAACTGAAGCCTAGGCGATAACACTAGTGAACAGAATTTCTGAAATGGTTGTAGCTTAATTGTTCGGTTCTTATCATGTTACATAATTTAATAACGGTAAAAAATGTTTTAATTTTAGCCATGTATAAGACATGGTGGTTCCAGAAATTGAATAGCATACTCAATTCCAAAATAACGGTTATGATATTGTCTGTAATTAGATACTCCCAAATTTTCGTATTTAATAGAAGTAAATAATATCAGGAAATGCTATAAAGTCAAAAATTATGGGCATTTCTGTGCATTAACGGCATAAACAACAAACGCATATCACTTTCACCAAAACATTTTTTTTTTTTTTGCTTCTGTTTACCGAAGAACAGATCGTTGGAGTGTAATCACGGAGGCTGCGTAGCCGGTAGTCGTCCTATTAATGTTCATCTTCCATTATGTTTCTGTGACGCGCTCATACAAACACTCACCCACACACAAACACACTACGTTTGATTGGCCGCCTCCAGCAGTAACCAGGCTTGCCAACTCGCCCGCCTTTAATGGCCCCTACACGGTGCTTGATGGCAAGCCGTTACCTCGCGTCAAGCGATACGCCTCGGCCTGGAAACAATTGAAGGCCTTGGTGGATGAAGGGGGCATGTCACATTTATGAACTTCTCAGAAACACACAATAAAGATGATTTTGGAAGAAAAATGTCCAAGGTGTGTTTAAACTTCGTAATTCTTGTAATATGTTCGTAGAATTTGTAAAGCAAATCATCAAGATTCATCAAGTTGGATAAGCATTAAATTGTTTTTCTTTTTTCAGAAGTTTACTAATGTAACATGCCCCCTTCATCAACCAAACCCTTCAGTTATCAGAATGCATTGCAACAACGAATTACTTGCGTTCCCAACCTGTTGTAGCAACAGCAAATTCAAATTAGTGATGATGATGTCATAATTTGCCGTGAGTTGGCGATAGGTATCGTTAGTTGTCTAGCAAAATGAAATGACTAATGTTTACTACTTAGAGCACGTTCTAATACGAGGAAGCAGATATCATACTTAATTTTAATTTGTATAGATCCAGTGACCATGTCACGATTTTTTAATCACTTTGAGTACGTTTTGACAGTGAAAATACTCTTTTTTTTGTCCATGAAATAGAAATATCTTTTTTAATTTATTTCTTAGTAATGCAAATGTACCGCCACGCATGTTCACCCGTTTAATATAAACATTACTTATATCCCTACTTTCTTACTTGTATTTTAATTATAAATAATAACTTATTTTCTAGTTTTCAAATGTATTTTACAGTAATTGTAACACCTACAGATTATACTTTAATTTGCGTGTTTATCGTTATTTACGTTCGGCTGAAAGAAAACCATCGCACCGTTAAGACTAATGCGTATGTTGAGTTAGGAAGGTAAAGTTGATAACTGCGGCGTGTTTGTCATGATCGATCTGGTGTCGAGAAAGTTAGTAATTTAGTATAATTATATTGGAAATTGTTGCTATTATTTCATACGTAACACAGTTCGTTAGAAACAACAATTAAACATTTAACAATTTTATAACTCAGAAATTCATTAAACGTAACTGGGTCATGGCACGAATTGAATCATTTGAGCGAGGTGGCGAAACCGTCACTAGTTGGACTCGCATTTGGAAGGACCCAGGTTCGATCCCCGGCTCCGGCCATTCTGATTCCTGTTTTCCATGGTTTCCCGAAATCGCTCCCGGTGAATTCTGGGCTGGAGCGTTAACAAAGGCCATGGCCGACTCCTCTGACAGCTCCTGCCATTGTTCCAAGTTGTCACCATTTCTAATGATCTTGCTATCGATGAGACGTAAAGTCCACTCTCTCATAACTTACAAATTGAATAAATTATATATTACGGAATATTGTGTTACAACTACGACTCTTAAGAACGTATATTTCGTAAGGGACATGTCCCAAATGAATTTTCTTGACTGATGACGTAGTCGTTAGCGAGATATTCCATGTAGGCATTTGTATGTGTCCACATGTAAGATAATCATATGTATAAATGAGTACCATAGTATGCACAACTGATTGCAGAAACTAGTTAATACAGTTAGCTATTACACCTATGATACTGCAAGTACTATTTCTCACCAATTTTGTAGCTTTCCAACTCATTCACAGAATCATGCTTACATATGATCTTACTTAAAGAACTCATACTTTCCAGTATTAAACCTTGAAGATTATATTAAAATAAAAAAAATTACTACAGGAATTATGTCCAAATACATGTGTGACACATTTGTATTTTACCTATGCAATTTAACATTATTAAAATTAAATTTGATTTGTTTTTTATTCAACTTTACCATGTTTGAATGAATAGGAATTTAAGGACGGTGTATGTACTCTGACAAAAATAGTATAACGTAACTTGCTTGACTTCGCGATTGCAAGGAAATCATTCCTGTTTTTGTCTGTGGATTTTTTTTTCGCCACTGTCATTTTGGTCTACACTACAGTAATTTAATTACTTTCAAGATTACTAAATAACAAGCTATTACCCGAAATTTCGCTCTTGTGGATTTCAATTAAATACCTCTTTAATTCGTGGAAAAATTTGTATATTTAGTACTCGAAACGATCTTCAGGAACTCGTAAAAATTTGTGTATCAGTTTTCAATATTTTTAAATTAACTGACGTTTTCCAAAAAAGTAAAAAACAAATTGAAGATATAATGCAATAAGCGTATCTGATAAAAACAATTTTCAACTCATAAAATTCCATAGAAATAATATTACCAATGCTAATAATGATAAAAGTAAAAAAAAGTTGCAGTAAAAGTATCCTACATTTATAAAATCCTGAAATAAGAGATATTTGGAAAATTTTGATCAGCGTAAATTTATCTTAAGGCCTCGCTCTTTAGTTTTGCATTGGTTAAGAAAAAAATTTTTAACGCAAATACATATACAAATAATTCATTCATACAGTTTTAAGACTTATATACCATCATTTGTTTCTGAATTTTTCTGTTGCAATACACCAAACTGTTTTTTTTTTTTTTAATTTCCCCCCTAAAATATCACATATTTTGTGGTCAAAATAAGCGAAATGAAGCAAAACAATTTTCTTGCTTTCAAATGGTACATTATTTTCAAATATGCCTTTTCAAAATTGTGTGTCGTATGTCTGTAAACAGTCTCAAATTTTTTCAAAGCATTTGGTTAAAAATATTCGAGTTATTTGCATTTGTTTGATATAAATTAAAAACTGCGGCCCTAAGGGTCGTTAATAACCATATCAGAAAGAAATTTCACAAAATCTTTAACCAAGAATACCATTTTGAAGAAGACGATTTTTTTTATTCAAGAGAAAAAATTCTTGAGTCAAGAAATTATTCTCGTTTAAAGTATTTTTGCTCTTGACTCAAGAAAATCATCTTCTTCAAAATGGTATTCTTGGTTAAAAATTTTTTCTCTTGAATCAAGTTAACTTTTTTATCAGTGTATAACTTAATTTGTTTGTGCAAAAAAACGAACTTATTATTTTTAAATCATGTACTAAAATATCATTCGACTTTAATTTTTTAGGTTATGTTACATTAATCATACTATCTATGACGGAAAATATTATTATTTTTGTTTTAGAGTTGATTGATACTGATTAAAATATATTTAGTATTAACCTAGCTATGTAGATTCCAAAAGTGTGTTTTAAAGCAAATTTGTCACTGTTTTCTTGACGTAACTCAGCCTGCACGTGTATTTTTATGAACGATGTTGTTTACTGCTCTGATCTCGAATACTGGCTAACGGTTTTTACAGCTGCTACGAAATAACAGGTAGAAAGACCTATACCCGCCTAGCCCCTTCTCCACTTCTCTATGAAATACCTTTTCATTGGCTAAAATTATCCCTAGGTAACTCAGGTATATAAGTTATCTTAAAATAGCAATAAATAGGCACCTATGCACATAATTTAAAGAATATTCTACAACTTTCTCAAAATATTGTAACGTTTTTATTAAATATTAACTTATTTGGTTGTTAATTATAGTAGTATATTTCGATTTGTATTTTTTTGTTTATCAATGGTACATAGAATCTTACGTTTTTCAAGTAATTAAAGTGTAAATTTTACTAAA
The DNA here is from genome assembly GCA_003012365.1 of Medauroidea extradentata. Taxonomy (NCBI): domain Eukaryota; kingdom Metazoa; phylum Arthropoda; class Insecta; order Phasmatodea; family Phasmatidae; genus Medauroidea; species Medauroidea extradentata. The sequence goes on along the minus strand of PNEQ01101592.1, from coordinate 3,674 downwards.
TAGCTCAAAATTGTACATAGTGATTAAAAAAAAATTTCGGATTCGAGTTATTTTCTTTCCTTTGCATTTTCTGAGAAAATTTACCATAGTAATGTACATATATTTTTTACATTATCAGAAAGAAGAGATTTCAACGAACAAAAAACTCCCCGACTTTTTTAAAAAAAGCTGATATTTTGACGCGAGAATTTTCGATTGAAAATTAGGGTGTTTTTTCGATATTAAGTCAAAATAAGGTGAAAAAATAGATATTTCAAATCAAAAAAATTACAGTGTCTTTAGGACATAAGACGGTAAGTTTTCACCAAATTTCGTAAAAAATATTTTTTTTTTGCATAAGATAAAATAAAAAAAAAACAAAAACTTGATTATTTGAATTTTTCACATAAATTTTGAGGTTATGTGAAAAAGTGTAATTACAAAAGTTGTAGGTCTCTTTATTACCTACAACTTTGTCGTTTAATATTTTTCCATAGGACTTGTTGTTTTGCCGGAAATCGAGATACACCGTTTTTTTACCCTTAAAAACTCACCCCCTTCCACTTCCCGACCTCAGATCGCCCGTAAATTATTTTTCTTCTCATTTTTTGTTATATTCTCGTCCTTTTTTTGACGGGTTTCATCCTACTATAATTTTTTTTCTCACTTTTTACCATTTTCAAAATTATCGACCCTGGTCTATACACACACTGGTGACGATATGAAATACACTGGCCCCGTACTAAAACATATTTTTTTAAAAATTCTCAGGTAAATGGTTTTAAGTGTCGTATCACATGGAATTACATTTATTTTAGTTTATAAATATATCAAAGGGTTGACTAGTTGTGAAGCAAGCGAACGCTTCTGTCAGTATGGAGGTGCTCCAGGCAGATGAGGATCGCTTCGGGCGCGGACAGCAGGGGCTGGGAAATCGGGGTTCCGGTTCCGAAATCGCATTTGCGCCATGACAAATGGGGCGTAAGTCCCAGGGGAGTTGTCGCAATATCACGCCGGCTAGCGGAGTGCGCCGCTGAATCAATGGCTGTGTGATTGCGAATCAGCCCGTCCGTGAGAGATTGAGGGCCGTCTGGATTCCCTAACGTAACATAAACACCCGCGCCTGTTGGTAATACTATACTACAGGTAGAGTTTGTTTTTTGTTAGATCGTTGTGTTTATGAAACCAGTTACTAGCAAAAAACAGTGTTTCAGTTTGTTTCTGTCAAATCATTGCTAATAATGAAAGCTACATCCACAAACACACAGTTTCAAAAAATGGCTTTATTTTAAGGCAGGACGAGGTGAGAAAATTAATACGGTAACAAATCACAAAATATTTTATAGAAAGTGTGTTTTCAAATTGTCCATAAAATAAACATGGTGGGAAATCTGTTACTTTCAAAATCTGATATAGTATTGCATTTCCTTTAGTAATATAAAATTATTGCACACTGTTCAATGGATCATTGCTAAATATCAATAAGTTTTTAGTTTTACTCCCTCCAAAATTACATTTAATAAATGTATATGGTTTTCTGTTGTAAATGTATACCACCAAGAAATTTTTCAAAGACGTCCAAAATACGTTATTTTTATTGATAATAAATGTATTTGTGTATTAGTCACGTATATGTGTGTATATATATATTGCAGACATTTTGTTTAATTTTTACTTACTCTTTGGTCTAAATTGCATATAATTTTATCTAAGGAAATTTTACTGAAAATCGTTTCGTGAAGGAAATAACTGAAGCACTTAAGTCATAACATTATATGTAATAATTTAGCATCTTGCATAAGTTCTGTCTGTGCACAGCTCCAGTCACAAATTACGTTCCTGTTCAACATGTTCCATGAAGTAAATACAGAGACTGAAATAGTTGACACTTGTGAATGCTGCATACGTTATGTTCACAACATTTAAAGCACTCATTATAGTTTGTTTCACTTTTCACCAAATGTAATAGACCTGTAAATTTCGCGTTTTCTGACAGCAGGCTAAACTGCAAACTATTGGTAGCTCTCTCGGCGTCTTACATTAGCATACAAGGTCCTGGCTTGCAGCTGGGAATTATCTAGGGCAAAAATTAACATTTACACAATAGAGCGACCGATGACATGTAATGCAACTGTATTACGTAGCTTATAACACATTGAGGGTCTGTGCTAAATTACAGCAAAGGCAGTGTTAAAAGATGTACTGTACATGCTAACGACGCCCAGTATTTTCCTAAATAATAACGCTTATTTTGAATGCCTCTACCAATAGGTATTCTTCTGCAAATTGTATATCTTTATACGCTGTACTAAGGCACCTGAAAACGTCCAGGAAAAACGTGTTTTATCGGTAGCAAAAATTGTTTAACGTGGCTTACGATAATTAGAATCTTAACATATGGCAACTCACGTATCAATGCTGTACAAAAGATTCAAACTCACAATATCTTGGTAATTTAGGTCTTTATTACTTCTGTTATCTTCGTCGCAACAAGGAAACCGTCTGTTCAGGCCACTGAGTGGTGAGCACAGCTTCGGCCGGTGCTATAATAGAAAACTGATCATTGCGCATAAGTGACATCTGCTTGGGTATAGCACTCAAGGAGCGTCACACGTGCGTATATCAATTTCACGTTCACCACTTCTCATTAAAGAATTGATGTTGCATATTTAATATTTTTATAATGAAAAATGAAACGGGGGAAAAAATAATTAGGTGACTGATACCGGGTCTTAAGATCCGTGGTGAACCTCGGTGGCAATAGCTAACCTATCAGCAATTTCCACCTGTGTAAAATTCTTAAAGGTTCTTACAACACCACGCAGGCATCGTATTTAAAAAAAAAAAAAACGCGTGCATTGCCCTGTAAACAGCAATGCATACAGGGAACTAGCCTATTGCACTGTATCGTGTTTCCCGACAGAAAGCACTCACATTTATGGTCCCTCACGAAAAACGAATCAACGCGGAGTCTCATGAGTGATGCATGTACGCTGTTTCATGGCAATGGTACTACACACGCGAGACGTACGATAATTATCACAAGAGCGGGGAAACATTCCTCCCTGCTTTTAAAACACACGTCGGCGAATTGGTGATTCAGTTTTAACTGGCGTCCTGGGTATTGTTGCACGGGTGATGGACGATCCCGTACTGAAATACGCGCGCCCGTCACGAATTGGGGAGCGGATTTAAAAGTGCTTGTGTTTTGCCGTTGCCACCCTTGCTGACGAACCGTTCCGCGAATATCATACTGTGCTCTGCATGTAGTGACGATGCAAAGTTCTTGGTATTTCATAGGGCGAGAGTCAAAATTAAAAAAAAAATTGAATAAATGTTTTAAGTTTGAAATATAATATGTAGTTTTCTTGCAGAGCATGGCCATGATCATCCATTTTATTCAAACAATTACAAATAACTCGAATATTTTTTAATCAAATACTTTGAAAAAATTTAAGACTATTTACATTTATACGTAGAGACATGAACTTTTCGTGAAAAGAAATTTGCCTCACTTTGTGTCAGTGACTTGTGTGCACGTCTGCAAACTTGCTTCACGGTCAGAGATTGGATGTTTTGACATTCGTGTGTCGTGGGGTTTTACACGCAAATCACAGACGTGTGGTGTTACAGTAACCTTATTGTGATTGGTACAGTCAAATGAGAAACGTCACAGTTCAAAGGCACGCTGCCAA